>CAUYQV010081345.1:0-49113 GCA_963574575.1 Galagoides demidoff
GTTGCTGTGGCTGTGATGTCACAGCCCTCTACTGAGGGGGACATAGTGAGACTCTGTCTCAAAAAAGAAAAAAGAACCTACTTGGACAAAGGCTGATGCATCCCTCCTGGGGCATCCGGGAAGTGTGTCCCCAGCAGCTGTGCTCACTTTGTCTCAAGCAATCTCTAAATGATATTTTGTGCCTCAGCCTCTTCCTTATAGATGGACAGCAGCAAACCTGTGGTATATCTGGCTATTGGGCTGCCTGGCATGGAGTGGCATAGGGGAGAGGTCCACATGGTCCAGGGTGGTAGGGGAGGCCCAGGCAGGAAGCTGCCCCTCTGTGTGGACAGGAAAGTTCCCAGGTTCTGAACTGAGTGTCCTGTCTTGGGTGTGTAAACTGTGCTGCTGGTGGGAGGAGGGTGTCTAGCCCTGTGCCATACAGTCTGTGCCAGGCCCTGACCCTTGGTGGTCACCTCTGTCCTCACCCTCCTATGGTTTCCCAAAGCAGCTGATGGGTTCATTCCTGGAAAGCCCATACGAGGGCGCCAGAGCTCCACCCTCCACCGCGCAGCAGCGAGGCAGGGACTCCTGGAGGCGGGCGTCCAATCAGACACGTGGTCTGTTCTGAGTACCAGCCCGCTGGGCCGTGGACAGTGTGGGGGCAGCCAGCCCTGGCCTGAGGAAGGTGGGCTGCTTCCTAAGCACGGTCCAGGAGGGCTTTCTGGGGGAGGTGGCGTCTCTGGCAGGAGCCCGGAACATCTGGTGGTGAGGCTGGCATGTGAGTTTCCGTGTGCCAGTGGGTGGTGTCTGTGCCAAAGTGGGACCCCGCCAGGGGGCATCCTGTGGCCTGTCCCCCACTCCCAGAAAGGTGACCCATCCATCCTGTTGTGGAGTTGTCAGCCTCAGAGGCAACAGCTATACTGCCACCCCAATGGGGCCTCCCGAAGGCACTTTCCTTGCTGGAGCCCCAGGAAGAGGGGGGCAGGTCCCCATCCCCATCCTGGGGACTGGAGTGAACAATGGACGCTGTTCCGTGGTATGAACAGAGCATGGGAAAGGGAGACACCCGTTCCTTGTTAATATTTATTAAACCTACAGCCCCATCATTCAAGAGCCTTATAAATATTCAGTCCCAATTAAACATTTATATGAAGGAGATTGCTTCTCCTCCTCCTCCTCAAAGAACCTGTTTGAAGCTGGGGCTGGTGGTGGCTGTTAGGGAAATGGGGTCTCCAGGAGGGGCTCAGGGTGGGCTAGAGTCTGACACTTGGGTTTGCCCCTCAGGAACTCCCTTCTGCAGCCTGTGGCCCTGGCCAGCACTCAGCCTGTGCCCCTGTCCCTCAGAATGACCCCGGTGACCTGGTCATGACACCTGACATTACCTGTGGCCAAGACCCTTGTCTCCTGCTGCTTAACGTCTGAAAGTCACTCGTGTACTCGAGCAGGTATGCACACTTGAGTAAAACTTAGCTGGTAGAGGATGGGAGAGTTCTGACCTAAGAGGCTGAGCACTGCTGTGGTCTGGGGCTGTCCCTTGGGCCCTCCAGCAGGCTGGGTGCTGACAACAGCCATGGTATCCAGGAGTCCCTCCAATCTGCCCTCCTCACTGTTTCAGAGCACCTGTGTTCTGTTTGTTATTTTGGGGGGGGGATACAGAAGAGTGGCTGCTGGAGGTCCTTGGTGCTGGCATCCGTCTGTGGCCAGCTCTTTACAGGGTGGACTCTGACTTTATCTCTACTGCATTGTCCTGGGTTTGTGGGGTCGCCTGCTGCCCCAGTCTCCCCGTGTCCCCGAGTCTGTGCAGGGTCCTCCTGTTCCGTCCCCAGCAGTCTCTGGCTTCATTTTGCTACCACAGCTTTGCAGTTCATCTTCATGCTGGCAGAATGAGACCTTCTTTGTTTTTTGTCCCAATCAGTCACCTATCTGTGGCCCTCGTTCTTGCCCAGCACTCTCAGGATGAGGCTGTCCCATGGAGAGCCCTGCTGGAACTCAGATGTGTGTCCACCTGTAAACTTGTCTGGGAACACCGTGGGTCACCCTCTGGACTCACCCCATGTCTCACTGTGGCACCTTCTCTTTTCATTTCATGGAATTTCAATATTTTCCCAACAAAAGTCCAGTCCATTCTTTGGTAGTTTGATTCCCGGCCATGTAACTGCTCTGGCCCTGCCGTGAGTGGCCTTCTCTCTGCCTGACTCGTGTTGGCAGGGAGTCATCGTCTGGGTCGGCTCATTGGTCGGTCATGCTGCTTGTCCTGGAGGTTTGACTGGGCTGCGTTTTACACGTCGACGGCCACTGGCAGTGATAGTTTTATCTCTTCCCTTCCAATCCTTACACCTCTTACTCCGTTTCCTTTCATTTCTCCCTGTCTTGCAGTGTTCCTGGGACTTCTAGGATTATGTCAAGCTGCACGGTGACAAGGGACACGCTTGTCTTCTGATCTCAGGGAGATCTTGTCTCAGATTTCTCTCAAGTCTAACGTTTCCTACGGGTCTTTGAAAAATAGGTTTTATGGGGTTAAGGATGTTCTGTTATTTGCAACCTCCTGGGAGTTTTTAGGAGTTATGAATAGGTCTGTACCTTTGCACAGATTTTCTGTGTCTGAGATAATGTGTGGGATTTGCGGTCCCACAGCTGCTCAGTGGCCTCAGTGAGTGGCACTGGAGATCTGAGGAGAGCTGTTCTTGCCGCCTTCGACAGCCCCGTGGAACCACGTGTTGGTGAACCATTTTCTCTAATGCCCTGGTGAGGCCACTGTGTCTTCTCACCACATCCTCTGTGCCTGAGACGCTGCCCATGAAGTGACGACTGGACATTGTCACGTGGAGGCTCTGCTTCGGTTCCCTTGCAGGGCTCCTCTACTCATCCTGGGGTCTCACCGTGGCTCACACCTGTGCATCCATAAAGTGGAAAGGAGCCGGGAAGGCAGTCCCAATGCCTTTGCGCTCAGAACCGGCCTCCCGAGAATCAAGTTCGGACTCGGCGCTGTTGGCAGTGCATTTTCCACATAGAGCTGAGGGCGCAGAGCGTGTGAGGGCAGCGGTGGGTTCCTGACGAGGTGCACCATCGTTCCTCCGGGTCCCGTCCGTGTGCCTCCTCAGTCATGCACAGCACGGCAGGGGAGGCTCCCCAAGGCAACTGGGATGAGTTCCTCAGTCCTGCTTTTTTGACTGTCCAGGTCTGCTTGCCTGAGGCCAGTGTGGCCACACCTGCTGCTGCCTGACCCCCAGGGCTGGTGAACCACATGCAACTTCTGCACAAACCACCCAGGGGTCTCACAGGCCCACAGCTTAAAGGGTGTGTTGCCAGCAAAACTGTCCCCCAGATGCCAGCTGCGAGTTAGGGGCTCCAGGGCACTCCTACTTCTGACTAACTGGCTGCCATTCCAGGGTCCAGAGCTGCCCCTAGTCCCCAGGGGTGGCAGACCTCGGCAGCATGGCTGATGGTGGTGGTTCTATTGCAGAGGTTATGGCTCAGGCCAGTAGGTTCTTTCCTGGGAGGGAATTTCTAAAGTGGAACTGGGCCATGTGTCTGGTGTGTCCAGCCAACTGTCCTCACCGGACGGTCCAGGCTGATTCCTTAGCCTGGTGTTCCAGTATGGGCCAAGTGACCGTGTCTCCCAAATCTACATGCTAACGCCCTAACCCCCCTGTGATGTCATTTGGGGGCGATTAGGTTTACATGAGGCCACAGGGTGGGACCTGTGATGGGACTACTGTCCTTACAAGAATAGAGATTTCCCTCCTTGCCCATGTGGACCAAGGAGAGGCCCAGTGAGGACGCCACAGAAAGATGGCATCTGTTAGCAGGAAGCCTCACCAGGAACCCACAGCCAGACCTTGGTTGTGGACTCCCAGCCTCCAGCACCCTGTGACGTGGATATCTGCTGTCTAAGCCAGTCCATGGTTATCCAGCAGCCCGAGCTGGCTAGGATGGGCCCCTCTCCGGGTCCTGATGCTTCTCAATCTCCCAGCACCTTGGATGGGCCTCTCGGGACTGACCCACAGAGGCCTCCCTGCTTGGCTTTACTGGTCCCTGTGCCCTGTCCCCATCAGCTGGCAGGTCCTGACTCCTCTCCCAGGGTCTCAGATGCCATCATCTCTCAGCTCTCAGGGACTGAGCCCT
Organism: Galagoides demidoff; assembly: GCA_963574575.1. NCBI lineage: Eukaryota > Metazoa > Chordata > Mammalia > Primates > Galagidae > Galagoides > Galagoides demidoff. The sequence goes on from CAUYQV010081345.1 coordinate 4,108, forward strand.
GGTGGGGTCTGAGCTCTGAGGACCCTGAGCTGCTAACTGGGAAGTAATTGCACTTCCCTACAGGCTCTGCCGGGAGCCCGGCCCAAGAGAGGCACAGTGATGAGGTATCTTCCCCTCTGTAGGCGGGGGCCACTTCCCCCATTGGGCAGGAGTGCCCAGGGGTGAACGTGTGGCTGGGCTGTGGGGGGCAGGCTCCTCTGAGCTGGGGCCTCTGGTGTTTGGGACCAGCCTCAGTGGTCTGCCTGGGCCAGGCATACTGAGCACACCTGGGACACAGGATGAACGAATGGGGGGCCTGGGGAGTACAAGGGTGGTGGGACAATGGGCCTGTGGCTTCCCATGTCACCAGCCCAGGTCTCCCTTCTTGCTGTCTGTGGATACTCCCTTAGCCTGTGCTATGCTGTCGGGGCTCAGGTCAGGGTTGTGGGACTGACTCAGGCCATGGGTCAGCCTGCATTCCTGACGGGCCAGTCTCTTGGGTCTGACAGGACTGCCTGCAATCTGGGTGGGGGCCATCAGATGGCCAGCTGCTTTCCTGGGTGGCCCCTCTCAATCCAGGGACTTTGTGAGAGTTTGGATGGGGCTTGGCTGGTTAGCCGTTCAATGACTTAAATGAACAAAGGCCTTTTGTTGATTTGCATAGAACAGTTATGAAGCCCAATCCAAGGTATTCTGAGCAGGGCAAGACAGAGGCTTGTGGGGTACGAGGTCCAGTCCAGGCTGAGGAGGGGCCATGCCTGTTAATGGCCCAGAGACGTGAGTACAGCAGCCCCCTTCTCCAGTGGGGTCTTATCTTAAATGTGCTCTTGGGTGTATTACAGTAAGTCAGTCATAAAAGCTTGTTAAACTCAGGGTGCTGTGGGGAGTCTCGCAGTTCTGGTTGTGGGGTGGGGTGCAGGGAAGGTGCTGTAGGGCCCCCACCCCAGCAGAACTGCATCTCCTCCTGGGCCCGGGGCACTGGCTGTGGGTCAGTTAGCAGCTGGCTGAGTGGTGTGCTATGGAGGGGGGAGGCTCTGGTGTTTGTGGTGGGTCTAGGAGGCATTTCCTGGGTTGGGGCAGCAGCTGTGGATCCCTGGGGACCCCACAGATGTGCCCAGCAGAGAAACTCCAGGGGTTGCCATTGGCTCCCTGGGCAGGCCACTTGTGCCACCTGGGTGTTCACCAAGTAGGAGGAGGTGGCTGGGGCTGCTGTGCTGTGGCAGCAAATGTCCCCAGCCAGCTCACTGCTTGGCATAGACCTGGATGTCCTCCCAGCTGCCCGAGAGGCCCGTCCTGTGGCGGCAGCTTCTGGACCCAGTTGCTGCCTCCTGGTCTCGTGTCTGAGAAGTGCCGGGAGGCCTCACCTGGTAGCGAAGTCTGGCCCAGAAGCACTGGTTGCTCCTGTGACCCCTGCTGGCCCCGTTCAGTTGGTCTCCTTGGTGAGGGTGAGTCTTTCCTGCCTTGGGCTCTGGATGAGCTGCCTTTGGGGGTTCCCCAGGGGTAGGAGCAGGATGTATGCTCATCTGTGACCCTGCGGTTGGCACTAGGTCCTGCTGGGCCGGGCCGGGCACCACCCAGAGGCGCTGGTGCAGGGAGGTGTGTTTGCAGTAGGGCTGATCTCGGGTAGAGGAAGCTGTGAGGATGGGACCTGCAGTGGGATTGGAGCCTTTATGAGATGGACCCACAGGGTTTGGTGCCCCTGATGAGGACAGTGAGGTGCAGCCCAGCCTTGGCCTCTCACCTCTGGACATAGGAGGCCAGTGCCTGCTGTCTAAATGGCCCAATCCGTGCTCCCCGCTAGAGGCACAGAGAGTGGACCTGTGGAGGTGAGCGGGGTGGTGGTGCGCAAGCTGAGTGCTGGGTCACCGTTGGGAAGGCTGCAGTAACACCTGGATCATTGTACCTCAGTGGGGGTGGGTGGGGTGGGATGAGGGCCACACAGCACCATGCCACCATGGCCCTGGCTTTCCTGCCTGACTTTTGTGGGCTGGACAGCCCCCTGCACTCAGGATGTGGTCCCCCAGAAACATGGGACTGACCCACATCCCAGCAGGATGGCCCAGAGGGCTGAGGCCTTTTTTCTGCTGATGCCGCAAAGCTACCCCTACCTATTAGCCCTCTGGGACTACCCCTGGGGTGGCGGGGGCATCTCTCCCAGGGCCTCGGGCACCTTGCTCATGCCCCTGGGGGCCGTGGGTTAGTGGCAGGAGATGGTCCTGGATGTGGCCCTCCCTCCTGAAACTGCTGCCCCTCCCCCTCAGGTTCTCAGCAAGGCTGGGCCTGCTCCTGCCATCTCCCCACCCTCTCATCTACTCCCCCAATGCTCCATGGACACACATGAGTGAATCTTGGTACAGGGGCCACTTCTGCAGAGAAAATTCTTTTTTAAATCATCAGCTTAGACGCCCCAGGTCCTGTTTGCCTGTTAGGGGTAGCCAGCACCCTGGGTAGCTCCTGGCCTGTCACCTGTCTGCAGGTGTCTCTGCACTGGCACCTTCCCCTTTTGGGGCTGGCAGGCTGCTGAGCACTATGACATCTGGCTTGTACATCCAGGGCCATGGCATGGAATTGGGTGGTAGGGTGGGTTTGCCTCTCGTGTCTCTTTTCCAGAGGCACAGACTTTGGGACCAGGAGGCCAGGCTGGTGCTGGGTTAGGCTGTCCTGCCTCTCTGGGCCTCGGTTTCCCTCTCTGTAACATGGGACCAGTGGTTGTGGGCTGCGAAGGGCTCGGTGAGTGTAAGCTCCTGGTTTCCTGCATGGCTGTGGTTGGTGGAGTGGGTGGGCCAGGCCAGCCTCTGCCTTGCACAGCAAGACCCTGGGTAACAGTTTGGTTGGGGTCCTGGGTGAGCTGGAGAGAATGGGGAGGTCTCAGTCCTGGCCCAGGTAGGTGGGATTTGGGAGGCGTGACATGGAACCCAGTTTCTCATCCGGGACCAGCCGTTCACCTCTGTGTAGGCAGGGCTTCTGGTCAGTCCCTGGGCAGCCCCCGCTGGTCTTCTCATTCGTCTCCACCTCTCAGCCCTCAGCAGCCTGGGGATTGGGATCCCCAGCCGCAGATAAATGTTGTCTATTTAATCTGCCCAGGTTTCTCTGGAGCTTCTAACAGGCCACAGACAGGAAGACAGGATGAGCTGAATTTGTCAAGGACTAGGCAGAGGCCAGCAGCCAGCCAGGGCTGGTTCTGAACTAGGAAGAGACGATGGTCACACCAGCCACAGTTTTGGAGTGACAGCTAAGGTCTGGGCTCCAGGGAGGGCCGCTCCGCAGGGTCCTCTGGCGGGTGGGACCCTGTGCCACTACCAGAGGTGGCAGGACAGCAGGTAGGAGCCGCCCACTGGAGCTGGCCCTGGCAACATAGCTCTCAGGCCGTGGGGCTGCTCTGGCACTTCAGGGCCAGGCCAGTCAGCGGGGCAGGCAGCTTGACCAACAGGCTGCTGGTCTGTTGCTGGATTAGCAAGGCTGGGGGACACACCCACTTTTCAGTGGGCCTGCATCCTCACCACTGGGGTTGTCGCCCCCATGGCAGCAAAGTTGGCTCTGGGAGTGGGTCCTTTTGTGCATAAAACACAGACGCACGTGCAGGAGACAAGCAGGCGTGGGAGGCCGGGAGGAGCCCTGGGAACAGCATGGCGTGTGCCTCGGAAGATCGTCATGGAGTGTTCAGCTTTCGTGGACGTGCAGAACACGCCATGGCCGACGCCCATGTTCTCCCCATCCAGCGCAGAGAGGCCGTTTATGTTACTGGTGTAGATGGTTCCCCTGGAACGAGTCAAACCTGACGGCTTCACTATCCCAGAGACTGAGTTTCCACCCCATGTGCTCTCCTCACTAGGCTGGTGGCCGTGCGGTGGCCTCTGTGCTTCCTGCTGGCCCCATCCATACCTGTCAGCTTTGCATGTGTCCGTCTGCAGGTCTGGCTCTTTCTCTTGGGAATTGCCGGCTCCGTCCTGTTGGGATTTAGGAAATCGGCAGAGACTTCTTGGTCTCCCTCATCCGAGTAGGACCCGGAGCTTGGTGGCCAGGGGCCTTGTACGGAGACGTGAAAGGATGGGGATGCACTGCCTGACTGGGTCCTCTGCACTTTCCCACCCTGGTTAGACGCATTTCTAAGTGGATTTTTATAGGAGTTCTTTATATGTTCAGGCTTCTAATTCTTTCTTAGTCACATGCATCTGACTCATGAATCTGAGAATCCGTCTCTCATCAATTCCAGAAATTTCTCAGCAAGGAGTTAATGCAGCAGGCCTGAGACTGCTTATCCTCAGGAAGGCCCTAGGCTGACCTCTGGGAACATGGATTTTGGGAGAGTTCTCACCATTTCTGGCAAGAGTGGCTGGCTCACTGTCCCTAGACCACCTGAGCAAGTATTTAACAGTGGGGCTCACGCTGGACTCCCGCTCTCCTCCTGGCAGGCTGGAATTCTGATGTGGCATAGGCAGCAGGTTCCCACGTGACCAGCTCCCAGTGAAGTCCCTGGGCTCTGAGGAGCTTCTCTGGAGGACGTTTCACCTGCATTCACAGTGCTGCCAGAAGAACAAGCGTCCCGTGGGACTCCAGCGGGGAACCTGAGAGCTGGTGCCTGGTCTGGGTTCCCTCCACCCCGTGCCTCTTCCCTTTGCTGATTTCTCTCGTCTTAGACACGCGTGTGACAGTTACTGAATCCTGTGAGTCCTCTTAACTCATACTTGGAGGTGATCTTGGGGACCCCTGCACTGCCCCCAAACACAGTCTGTTCCACCCCCCTTCTGGAATCCCAGCTACAGATGAGCCAGGCCTCGTTATTTTCTCCTCGTCTCTTCCATATTTTCTGTTTTTTTTTTTCTATTTCTCTGTTCTGTGTGTGTGCTGGGAAGTTTCTCCAGATCATTATCAGGTAATTATTTTATTTTCTCTGGAGCTGTGTCTAAGCTTCTGGTGAACTTGTCTGCTGATTTCTAAAATTCTAATGGCTGGAGTTTTCTTCTGAATATTTTTATAACGTATATATCTGTTTCAGTATAAACTGGTGAGTTCTTATTTTAGCTACTTTAATTAAGTACTATCATTTATTGTATTGCCCCAAATCCCCCAGCTTATGCCATTGGTAGCTCCTATGGGTTGCCTCTGGTGTTTACTTCTATATTTGAAGATTAGTTTTTCATTCTTCAAATGCCCTAGCCATTTCTCCAAGAAGCCCTGGTTCTTTTTATTAATTTTACTTATTTATTTATGTGTGAGTATGTAGAACGTTAACATGTTTCTGAGAGTCAGAACCACACCAGAGAAAGCTTGCTGGCTGAATCTCACTCGAGTCTCCACCCTCTGCCTCCCACTACGTCCTCAGCCAGTTTCTACCCCAGCCGCAGGTGACACATCTCCTGCCTCTTCATTCATTCTTCCCGAGTTTCTCTCTGCACAGGAGGGCAGCTACACATGCAGTTTCTTACTTCTGTCTCCCTCCTACAAACAGCATTCTATAGATGCTCTTCTGCTCTTTGCTTTTGTAACTTTAAATATCTGCTGGAAGCCACTTGGAGACCCGAGTGCACAGAGGTCTTCTTCATTCTTGTCAGGCCCCAGAGCCCCGTGTGAGAATGTGGCATGTGTGCTGGCCGTGTTCTTCCTGCCTGACACGCGGGGCTACACACACGGGGGTTTAGGTTGCCCTGGTGTCTCCTCACGACAAGTTGTCACCATGTACTCATGTATTTTCAGGTGGCTCCCTGGAGTGGGATGGCTGGGCTGAAAACTAAGTGCAAATACAGTTTCATAAAGTGCTGCCGAGTTCCTCTCCAAAAGGTTTGCACCAGTTTGTGCTCCTGCCAGTGACGTGCAAGAGAGACCACGTCCCCGCTCCTGGCCGACACGGAATGTGCTGTCACGCTTTCTAATTCTCATCAATACCAGCTGGTATTGCAGTAGTTCCTTTGCGGGGTTTTTTTTTTTTTTTTTGAGACAGGGTCTTGCTCTGTCACCCAGGCTGGAGTGCCGTGGCATCATCATAGCTCCTAGCGACTTCAAGCTCCTGGACTCAAGCGATCCTCCTGTGTTAGCCTCCCAGAGTGCTAGGAGCCCAGGCAAGGGCCACTGCACCTGGCCTCAGTGTAGCTTCTTTGTGTGGTACACATAGAATTTATCATTTTAAGTGGCCAACTCAGGAGCATTAAGTACATTCTGCTTGCTGAGCAGCCATCACCACTGGACTGTCCTCCTGGGCAGCCCCAGGCAAGGGGGGGGAGGCTAGGACCAGCCAGTTTGCTCACCTGGGACTACATCCTCTGCTCCTGAAACCGCCCCAGGCCTGACCTGTCTGGTCCTGCACCCATCCCACTTAGATCTCCCTTAGGTGCTGCCCTGACATGCACCTGCTCCTCCCGCCTGCTCCCTGGGGGACATGAGCTGACTGACCCACTTCACTTAGGTTTTTGTTTTATATTCTAGTTCCAGAGTGACATATCCAAGTCTCCCATTGTTTGCTTCATGACTCCTTGTTTTAATATTTTCTGTGTTTTTGCTTCATAAAGGTGGTTGCTGAGTTATTTGTTATACAACTGTTTTATCTTTGCTGTGAATAGTCTTTCTGCAGTAAAAGGTCCTTTTTCCTATTTATCTTTTTTTGTCTTGAGTTCTGCTTCAGTAGCAGAGCCTTCTTACTGCCTATATGCCGGTATTGTGCCTTTGCCACCCCTTTAACTTCAGTGCTTCAAGTTGCCTCACTACAGATGTGTCTGAACACAACACACAATCCACGCTGCTGTGAGCCAGTGTTCTCTTGTAGGTGAGTCCTGCCCTTGGGCTTGGTATGGTCTGAATGTTTGTGCCCCCATCCCTGAGATTAATATGCTGAAACCTAACCTCCAAGGCGATGGTACAAGGTCTGACAATTAAGTCTGTGAACTCATCCTGGGTAGACTAGGCGTTGGTGTGGGTGCACGGCTCCCCAAGGGGAGCGCCTCCATGGAGACCGCCGTGATGCTCAGCAGTGAGGTGTGTAGCACTTGATCTAGGGTGAGTTGGAGAACTTAGTTGTATCACTTATATTAAGGGCCTCTGGGGGGGTGACCAGGTCCTGATGGCTCCACCTGGGGTCAGTGCCCTTGTGACAGGATGTGTGGAAGGTGCCACCTAAGAGGAACAGACTCCAGACAGCACATCTTCTGGGACTTTTTTTTTTTTTTTTGAGTCCAAGTCTGTTGCCCAGGCTAGAGTGCATGGCATCAGCCCAGCTCATAGCAACCTCAAACGCCTAGGCTCAGCCATCCTCCTGACTCGAGCTCCCAAGTAGCTGGGACTACGGACGCCTGCCACAACGCCCAGCTAGTTTTTCTATTTTTAGTAGAGATGGGGTCTCACTTTGCTCAGGCTGGTCTTGAACTCCTGAACTTGCTCTTGCTCAGTCTGGTCTCGAACCCATGAGTGCAGGCCAGACTGCTGGATTGCAGACATGAGCCTTGGCACCCGGCCTGATTCTTCACAACCTCATCTTCCCTACTTCCCTTTCTACTGCTGTTCTTTATTTAAGTCTGTTCTTACTGGGGCATCTCATAATTTAGTCTTCACTTCTGAGATTTTTGTCTGTTTTTTCCCTTTTCTGATTTCAACCTGCTCTTTTCATTTCCTTCTGCTTCTGTCCACTCCTATTCTTAGGTTTTTAATTTCTGACTGAGGTGGGATTTCAGATCTGCAGATGCTTCTGCAAGTATGTCGAGTTCAGTTTGGAGGGTTGGCACATGTTTTTTTTTCTGCTTCATTTTACTTTTTCTTCAGGAGAGGGGATTTTATTCAGCTGAGGTATATTGATTTTCAATTTCTGACTTTTTGCAGTAGCTTTGAAAAGATATTTCTTCCAGCCAGTCTGTGAAGGTTTACAAGATCCCTGTTCTGCCAGCCTAGCAAAGCCTAGTTTCTGTAATAGAGTTTGTTTTTTGATGGTGGGAGTGGAGGGGGTGTGTATCCTCCAATTTTTGGTTTATTTCTTCCTACAAGGCTTAGAATTTCTCTCTTTTGCTCCTTTTTGCCGTTACCGCCTGATGACTAAAAAGCCATCTCGCTGCTTTTTTGCACTTTGCCTTCCTTGAAGCTCTGCTCTTCAGAGACGCCAGTTAAAATTGCATCTGTTTGTCGGTCCCCATCTGCAGCTGGCGCTGCTGTGTGGGCGCTCGCTCGGCGTCCGCATGTGGAGCACGGACGCTCTATTTCGGACGGCTTGGGGGCAGTGGCACACCCACCAGCAGAGTTCATTTGCTCTGTCCCTCAATCATTCTTGGACTGCTGTTAGCCGCTGAGGGCCTGAGAAGTGACTTGAGGGGGTTTCTGTTCTCGCCTTGCCCGTAGCTGCCGTGGGTGGGACATTCCCGCCGTGGCTGCATGGGCGCCTCCTGCTGGTCTGTGCTGATTGCCGAGGACGTGGACCCAGCAACTGCCACCCTCCCTGGTTGCTAGGAAGTCCTCTTAGGGCGCTTATCAGGTGAATTGGTTTGTTGCGAGTGATTTTAAGACTCTCTTCACATGTTTAAGAACCAGTTGATTTCATTGTCTGCAACTGTTCATCTTGCTTGACTATTTTATTCTGCTGACGTGTGGGCCCCCGTCTTACCGACCTACGGAGGGTCTTTCCATGTCAGAGAAATGGGGCCGCACCTTGCACAAAGTTCTGTCCGTTGCCAGGTTGTCTGCGGACTTTGTGAGTGGAGCTTTCCCAGCAGGGCCAGGATGAGTCCTCCGCGTTCATTTGCGGGCGAGGACGCTTGGGCAGGGGGCAGTCCCAGATGGAAGGCAGGACTCAGGGACATGTAGCTCTCTTCCTGTGGAGCCGTGGGGCAGAGGTGACAGGAAACAGCGGGGAAGAGGCGGCAGGGAGGGCCCTGTGGGGGGAACACAGGGGAAAATGTATATGGGGGGTGGGCCCTGCTCGGTGCCTGGCAGCTCTTCAGCTCCCAGAGGTGAAAGGAGGGGTGGAAACAAATGCGTAATCCAGCAGCTTTGCTGAGTGTGGGTCATTTGCATAAATATTGTTCGCAAAAAGCAATTAGTGGTTCATTTACATGCAGTGAAGTAGTAATTTGCACTTTTTTCTGGGAATGATTTCTTTGCCTATGTGCACAAATTCGATGGCTTGCAGTAGGCCTTCTAACGGTAGGGCGTGGCTCTAACAGTGGGGCGTGGCTTTCTAACAGAAGGGCGTGGCTCTAACAGTGGGGCGTGGCTTTCTAACAGTAGGGCGTGGCTCTAACAGTGGGGCGTGGCCTTCTAACAGTAGGACGTGGCTCTTACAGAGTAGGGCATGGCAGTTTTTAGTTTTGGTTCCCATCTTCCTGAGAGATGGAAGTGCCATCTTATGGGTGTGACCCCACCATTCACCCCACTGGGGACTCTTCCCATATCTGTGCTGCCTCTGTACTGGGGTAGTGGCTGGGGCCATCTGGCTCCTGGGTGGGAGGGACTGGCGTCCGCCAAATCAGACAAGGCCTTCTGGGACACAGGGAGGGGGTGGCTGAGAACAGACCCCTTCTTCCTGGTGACCCCCTCGAGTCTCCAGGTCTCCCTGAAGGCTCCCCTGTCCCTGTGTCCTATTGTCTTGCCTCTTGCTTGCAGATGTTCAAGTAGAGTGTGCTCACATGGGTGTGATGGAACACACCTGCTGTACACCCCTCCTCCCTCTCCACCCTGGGCTGCAGTGAAGAAGGGCCTGCCTTGGGCAGGATCAGTGACTGTGGACAACAGTGCAATCCAAATGTCAGCTGAGGTGCCAGCCTACCACTTAGGGCCTGTGCAGGGGACCACTGCAGACAACTGAAGAGGAGGCTCCACTGCAGAGGGGGCCTCACATGCAAGAGTCGCCAAATCCTGAGCTTAGTCTCAGGATGGGAGAGGTGTGGACCTCGGTGGGGAGAGGGAGAGGATGGACTCAGACACATGAGAGGACCCTAGCAGCTGTAATAGTGATACTGCTAAGTATTTCAGAGCCAGTGAGATGACTGGGAATTTACAAAACATCATTAAGAGCAAAATAAAAAATGCTTGTGCTTGTGGGCTGGGTAGCAGAGTGGATGTGAGCTAGGAGATGATGCCCAGGAAGTTCCCCCCAACTGTGGCTTGAAGGGACAAAGTCAGGAGGCAGGAGAGGTGAGCTGAGGTGTGGCGGGCAGATCCAGGAGTTCCAGTGTCCTCTTAGAAGGATTCCAGGAGGAGGGAGTGAGGGGGAGATGGTGGGAGCATCAGTCGATGTGGTTTTTAATGGACTTGCCCAGGGCTAAATGCAGGCACTGGCCTTCCCGAGTGCTAAGTAGGGGACATACAAACAAGAAACCAAAGATTCATTCCTTGGTACAGCGTGGGTCCAATGACACAGAAACTCCTAAAGGCTCCCAAAGCTAGGTTGGTGGGGGGAGGGGAGACCCAGATTATCTAAAGAATTGGAACTGGAATGACACCTGTCTCATCAGCAAGGTTGGGAGGGACAAGATGAGACAGTCTTCCCAGTTCTGAAGTGGACTCCTTAACCAATCCATTGCTTACGTGCAAATGGACGAGAAAAGCACTTAACTCTGGCAGTCCACTGGCCGGAGATGGGGGGCCCAGGAGCTGATGTTAGCTCTACTGCTACTGGGGTGCTCAGCTAGCCACTGTCTGTTATCTAACTGATCCATGTGAGTGCTGGGAGTTCACATTTCACAGGTCAGGAGACAGGAAATGTCAGCACATTGGTGATTTCAAAAAGTGTTGGCTGTTAAAAAAAAAAAAGAGTTGATGATCTAGTGTTAAAGTTCCATGTAAGATCAACGGGGGAGGTTTGAGAGAGATGAGAGAAAAGAGAAAATTAAAACCAAACCATGAGCTTAAAATACAGAGATCTCAGATCGATTAGAAACAAATTCTAGCTGAAATGTTGCTTACAAAAGACAAGCTTAAAGTAACTTAGGAAGTTAAGACTTAAAGAGATGAAAAAAATCTATCCAAAATGCCAATAAAAAGCAAATACTCTTAGCAATATTTATATCACACAAAATTTTAAGACAAGGTATTTAAAATGGACAATGGGGGAATATTTAATGTTGATAAGTGGTTAGAGTTAGGGGAAAAATTCATAAAGAATATGACTCATAAACTGAAATACATAGTGAAACAATAATATAAAACAGAAATTTATTAAGTTCATAGTCACGGGGAGATATAAGACGTGAGTAACACAATTAAAGCTTAATGGACACAAACAAATATGTATTCAACAAATAGAAATAGTAGTATATTTTACTGCTGCAAAAACATTCAAAAAGTTGTGTACTGGGTGCCAAAGGCAATTTCTTTTCTTTTCTTTTTTTTTTTTTGAGACGGAGCCTCAAGCTATCCCCTGGGTAGAGTGCCATGGCATCACAGCTCATAGCAACCTCCAACTTCTGGGCTCAAGCAAGTCTCCTGCCTCAGCCTCCCAAGTAGCTGGGACCACAGGCGCCCGCCACAATGCCCGGCCATTCCTTGGTTGCAGCCATCATTGTTGTTTGGTGGGCCCGGTCTGGGGATTCGAACCTGCCACCCTAGGTGTACGTAGCTGGCGCCCCAGCCGATTGAGCCACGGGCACCGAGCCGGCAATTTCAATAAACCAAAAATTAGTGTTGTGCAGGCTAACACCACGCAATACAAGTATAATCAACAGCAAAGAGAAAATCCTTCAAAATGTGTGTAGCTGGAAATACACTGCTGGTTATACTAGGAAGTGCTAAAGACAGAGTAGAATGGAAACTACTATCTGAAACCAAATGACAAGAACATTTCACGTCAAAACCTATGAGTTGTGCGCAGACTGTTACCAAGAGGCAAATGTGTAGACGGACTTGATTTGTTGACATGGAATAACAATAGAACAAGAGTTTAAACTGAAGGAGCAAGAACAGGAACATAATACGCTCGGAGAAGTGTGTTGATCACGGGACATACTAATCACAAGGGCAGCCGTGGAGGCCCAGGGAGGGGACACCTGGAGGCTGCTGTTGGCTGTGCCCCTCCAGCCCTGTCCAGGGAGAGAAAGCCCGAGTGCTCATCATCACCTGGGTAGGTGGACAGTGTTGGCAGGTGCAGGCCCCAGCCCCTCCCAGCCAGACTAGTCATTGTTGGAGGGAGCTCCTGCCTGCGTGATCCCATGCGCTCCACATTCCTCTGACTGTCCCTTCCCAGGTGGTCCTGTGACAGACCAAGTGGCCTTCCAGTAGGGATGCCCGGTGTTCTAGGCCTGCAGTCCCCTATCAGGTAACTGTTATGCTGAGATTCTGGTTCTCTCTATCTGCATTTGGTTAGAGTATGGTAGCTGCATTAATGTTTCTGAGCCTGAAATATTAAAGGCAACACCCCAAGTGGAAAACTCAGATCATGATATCTTCCCATGGAGTGAGCTCAGCCTATTGGTCTTTTCCAAAATGTGGCCTTGGGACTTGTTAACCATTCTTTACGCCTAGTGTCTCCATCCAGCCATCTACCTACATACACTCAGTGCTCTATCAATACATTTATTTATCCCTGACTCTACCACCTTCCCATCCATCCACCTACTCATCCACCCCTCCACTCACCTACCTGCCCACCTGCCCTCCATCTGTCCCCTAGGCCTCTTAGCAGCCAGCCATCCACAGGTGGCTCCTGTGGAGTGGCCCTCATCTCTCTTGCTGAGGACTCTGCTCAGCTGTGCAGTGCTGAGCATAGCAGGTGGGGGGTGCACAAGATGCCCTCAGCAATCTCAGAGCCATGGTCTAGATGTGACTTTTCTCACACCCATTCTCAATATAAACTAAGAAAATGACACAAAGCATGAAGACAACTTGCTGTTCTGGGTTTGATCTCTGAGTCTGCAGTGACCCTCTTTCAGCCCTGCTGCTTCTCTCAGTCCTCCTGGCCAGCCCTCTGGCCTGGCCTGCTGAGCCCCTGCTCTGTGGTGGGAGCTGCCTGTCCCCCAGGAGTGGTGAGTAAGGAGGTGCTTCCCAGGGGAGGTACCAGAATTTGTCCAGTCTCTCCCTGGTTCATATGTTCTGGTGACTTCTGTCTTGGCTGGCAGAGTTGTCATCAGCCTTCGTATACACACGTTTATGAGACAGCTTCTCGGGAGCTGCAGGCTGGGTGAGGGATGTGCTCAGATCTCAGGGTTTGGGGGGCACTGCCAGTTCAGTTTCCAGGAGATGACAGCCACGCTCCCAGAGCGCTGCATACCAGGAGGGCACGTAACCGCCCTTTGCAGCTTGGCATTTAGTTTTTGTTTAGATTCGCACCTTCTGATTACCAGAGAGAACAAGCATCTCTTTATGGTCATGCTGGTGTTTTCCCTTTCATGAATTATCCACTTGTCTTGTGCCTTATCAATTTGCTGAAGCTGTTTTTATGTTTGGGGAAGTGAATTACGGCCTTCTACATGGGCTGCAAATGTTTTCTCTCATGCTATTGTTTGTCTTTTGATTTTGGATAATGTTTTATTTTGCCATAGAGGATTATAAATTTTTATATGGCTTAATCTTTCTGTCTTTTCCTTCATTGTAACTAGATTTTCTGTCTTGCTTAGCCAGGTTACCCCCACCGTGTTAAGTTCTGTTTGATTACATCTGTTTCCGCCAGCATTTAGGTCTTTGAAACAGACTGAGTTAATGTCTGTGCTGGGTGTGAGTGTGGTGCCTAATTTGATGTGTCAACTTGACTGGGCCATGGGTGCCTGGATGTTTACTTGGACGTTATTCTGGGAGTGCTCCTGAGGCTGCTTCTGATTGCAGCTGACATCTGGTCTGCAAGTGCCCTGACTGTGTCTTCTTGGGAGGCAGAGGAATAGCAGCTGGCCTACTGTGGCACAAAGCCCATGTCCACTGACGGGTCGACTTGGGGGTACAAAGGTCCAGTCCCTGCCCCATGTGGGGCAGTTCTAAAGGGCCGTCCTTGTGGGATCAGCCAGTTCTCTGAGTCGCTGGGCAGCTCTCCCTCGGCCAGTCCTGCTGCCCATGGGCACCCACAGATACGGTTCCCAGGAGGGCTACCCAGTACTCCTGCCCACAAACCTGAAGGTCCAGTGTCTGCTTCCCAGAAAACCCAGTCCAGCATGGTTCTGTAAGCAGACACTAACATGAGATTTGGGGTTCAGCCACCCTGAGGGGCCCCCAGTTGTGGTCTCCCTTGCAGCTGGCTGGTGCAGAGGTGAAAGCAGAGGGTGTGTCAGGGACCCTCCCTCCACTGTGTCTGGGTGTTGTCTCTTGGAAGGAAATGCACTGGTTGGTCCCATCTTGGGTCCAAGAAGAATGGCTGGACCACAACATCAGTGCTGTGCTTCCCAGAGCAGAGAAACTACCCTGGGGAGAGGGTGCCAGCATCACTGAGAAGCTCTGTGGGGCCTCCTTGCAGGCCCGGAATGATGGCAGGAACCACCGTCACAGGCTGGGCTCCCTGATGACCATGATCTTGCTGACAGGACAAGATCAAAATTTGAATCGGTGGACTTTGAGTGAAGCAGAGGCTTTCCCCAGTGCAGATAGATATCCATTTTTTGTTGCTGTAAACTGAACACCTGAGATGGGCAATCTACAAGGGAAAGAAGTTTATCTCCTAGAGTTTAAAGACAGGAATCCATGGTCAGGGGCTGCATCTGGTGAGGGTCTTCTTGCTGCTGGGGTGGGGGGACTCCTTGCAGAGACCAAGGTGGTGCAGGGCATCAGTCACATGATAAGGGGGCTGAGGACGCTGACTGCTAGCTCAGGTCTCTCTTACGAAGACACCAGACCCATTAGCCTCTAATCCACTCATGATGCCAGAGTCCTCAGGACTCAGTCACCTCTCAGCTACTGCTCACTGAAGATTAAGTTTCAGTGTGGGTTTCAGAGGGGATAGATATCCAAACCATGGCAGTGAGTCTCTTCCAACCAGCTGAAGGCCTTCAGAGAGCAATGACTGGGCTCCCTGGGCCAGAGGGAGTTCTGCTGCCTTTGGACTTGAACTGCAACACTGGCACTTCCTGGGGTCTCTCCTGCCAGCCCACCCTGTAGGTTTTGGAGTTGCAATTCCTTAAAATGAGCTTCCCCATGGCCTTCTCCCAACCTAGGCCTCCCTCTCTCTCCATCCTGTTGGTTCTGTTTCTATGGAGAGCTGATACTGATACCTGCAACAAGGGAGTTCTTTGATTTTTGAAGGTTAAATAGAACTCACTTATTTAAAAATAGATGCCCTCGCCTTGCGGTTTTTAGAACATATATTTAATAATCTTTCCAACCAGATCTTTAATTTCTAATTATGTCAAATCACTCTCAGTTGTCCTGGTCCAACCACTGGATAGTGAGTGGGTGGGATTTCCACTCTTGCCCAACTTGTTGGGAGGCTGTATTTTCCAAGTTTGGGCTTTCTTTAATTGAATTGGTGGTACACATTAGCAGTAGAAAACATGAATGAATTCTCTGAGAGAAGGGTGGCTGTCACAGACCTCGTGGCTGGTCTTCAATGCCCAGCTTAAAGTGATTGCAAAACAAATGTACTATTTACAGAAGATAAATTACCAGTGGTTACAGGCAAAAGAGGATAATCTTAGCCCTGTGATTAGAGTGAATCCAAGTTCACACATCAGTGAAATTCTTTCCATGCAAGACTGACAGGAGTTTACATCAACTGATACTGGTGTTTGGAGAGGGAGTCTACCACCCAGATAGGAAGGTAATTTTGTACAACATTTTTAGAGACTGGTTTGGTGATTTCTGCCAGTATTTTAAATGTGCAAATGCCATGACCCAGAGATTTCTTTTTTAAGAATTTATCATGTAAGAGATGCCTGCAGAGACACACAAACACACCTGCACAAAGGTGTTCACATGGTGGTATTTAAAGTAACAAAAGAGTCATTAAACATCCACCTTAAGAGGAAAAGTTGTGAAAAGTGTGGAATCATCATTGTGAAGTGTTACACACTTGTGAAAAAGAATGAAACAGTTGGGTCTGAGGAGGCAGGGAAAATGTCCCGGCCATTGTTGACTGCAGGACACTCGTGCAGTAGGGAGGACTTCTGTAGATGTGTGTGAGTGTTTACGTGCTTAGCAAAACATCTAGAAAAATAGATGCCAGACTGTTGAAAAGTGGTCACCTGGTAGTGTGACAGAGTGGGGGTTGGTGAGGAGGAGAAGTTTTTATTTTATTTATGTCTGTATCACTTGGCATAACAATGAGCAGATATTACTTTGGCAACAACAAAAAAAGATTTTTTTAGTGCTTGCACCAAAATGCTGATGTAATTTTAAACCAGAAGGAGCAATTCCAGAGCTTCCTCACTCTGGGAATTGAACTAAAGGTGACTTAGTTTTAAAGGAAACTGGAAAAGGCACTAATTCTATTAATTAATGCGTCAGCAGATTCCATCTCAGCAGAGACGTCTAAATGAGGTGCTGGGGCATCCATTATTTATCTTGCAAACACAGCTCCTGGGCCCTGCTCGTGCCAGGCAATATAATAGTGTCCCCGCCGAGGGCTTGGCTCCTGGCTGCATCCCTCTCCAGAATCCCGGCCTCCCATTTCCATCTCCGCGAGGCTGACCTCTGCCCACCCCTGGGCCCCGACTGCTCCACCATCTGTTCCTCTACCACATACTTGGAGCCCCGGGACCCCCCGCTAAGGAACCATTTCAGCATGGTCTGCAGACCTCACTCCCACCCCTTGCTGTGGGCATCCTGGACAAGTCCCCTTAGCCTCTCCCCACGCCTTCGTTCCTTAACGTTGATGGGGATCTGGGACACAGAGCCAGCCGGTCTGAGGCCAATACAGGCAGCTCCTGGATGCGTTAATGGCCGGAGTCTCAGCGGCATCCCCGTTCCCTCCCGGTTTCTATCCCGCACCTGCACCCTACATGGTTTCTCTGGCAGGCCGGGGAGCGCACTACCCTTCCCCTGAGCCCAGAACCCTGAGAGCTGTCCGTGGTGCTGACCGCACTCACTCCCCGCGCTCTGCCCCTGCGCACGCGTCTCGGGAGGGGCAGCGGGACTCGCCGGCGCCACCACTGCGCAGCCTCCCCGCGGCCCTGCCCGGCCCGCGCGGCCGCCCGAGACTCCTGCCGCCCCGGGCCCCGCCCGGCCGCGCGCCCCTGCGTCTCCCCGCCGCCGGCTCCCGGCGCCCGGCCATGGCGCTCAATAATTTTCTCTTCGCTCAGTGTGTCTGCTACTTCCTGGCCTTCCTGTTCAGCTTCGTGGTGGTGGTGCCGCTGTCTGAGAACGGCCACGACTTCCGCGGCCGCTGCCTGCTCTTCGCCGAGGGCATGTGGCTGAGCGCCAACCTGACGGTGCAGGAGCGCGAGCGCTTCACCGTGCAGGCGTGGGGCCCGCCGGCCGCCTGCCGCTTCGGCCTGCTCGCCAGCCTCCTGTCGCTGCTGCTGGCCGCCGCGTACGCCTGGCGCACGCTCTTCTTCCTCTGCAAGGGACACGAGGGGTAAGTGGGGGCCTCGCGGCCGCCCTGCCCCCACAAACGCAGATCTCGCCTGGAGCGGCGCCCCTGCTGAGCCCGCAGCGCCCCGCGGGAGGAGGGGCATCCCTCCGTCCCTCTGAGGCCCTAGCAAAACGGCCGTTTGTCTAACGCACACCCAGGGACCATGATGATCACTGTCCTAGGTATAGGGCCAGTGCCTCCCCTGCCCAAGTGGTCAGCCCCTCCCGCTTCCGGAGCTGGGTCACTTTGGGGTGCTGATTCCGCACCGTCATCCCCAGCAGGCCTGGGTTCTCCTTCGCTGGCTCAGCCCAGCCCACACTTGCCAGGACCAGGGACAGCTCCCAGCCCAGCTTGGTGGGGGTCTGCCTCTTCTCTCCCACCAAGTGCCTGCTTACTGGGGAGCCTCCCCCAGTCCATAAGACCCTGAAAGGGGGATGGCAGAGGAAGGGGAGCCTCCCACATCCCTAGGACCCTGGGAAGGCGGATGGCTCTCTGACCTGGCTGGGGGATGCGAGAGGGAGGGTGGGAGTGTGGGCTCTGCTTTGGGGGTACCAGTGGCTACCGCGTCTTCCTCCCTTCTCCTCTTCACCTGTTTCTGCTCTGGCATTGACCTGTGGCCAGTGGGCTGTGGTTTCCCTGGGCTGGTGGGGTGGGAGTGTCCTCAGCCAGTGGCACTTAATGAGCCTCCCTCTGGGGGGCCCTCTGTGGGCCTACCCACTGCCCAGGGCAGGCCTGCTGTGCCCCAGGGTAGCCCAGGCTCCTGCAGAGGTTCTAGGAGGCATCTGTGAGACCCAGGCCCTCTTTGAACTCTGTCCCCCCAGCCTCTCCCATCCTTTCTTGGCCATTTTTTTAGCGGCTTTTCGCTCCCTGTAGTGGGCTGGGAGGTGAGAAGGAGAAGGGGCCCTGAGTAAGGTGGGCAGGCAGGAGGTGGGCAGGTAGGCATCCCACTACTCACCTACTTTGAGCTCTCAGCCTGGGTCTGGCAGAAGGAGGGGCCAAAGAGAGGAGGAAGAGGGGTCAGGGGGCAGGAATGCCACCCAAGTATAGGGGTGTCCTGGGGTTGCAACAGCAAAGTTTCATGAACTAGGGGCCTAATTTACTGTTTCAGTTTTGGGACCTGGAAGTCCTGAATCAAGGTCTCAAAGGGTTGGCTCCCTCTGGGGCTCTGACAGAGTCCCTCACGCCCTCTTCCGTAAGCTTTGTCATGCCTTGTCTTGGGGCTTTGTCATTCCACCCTCTGCCTCTGCCTTCGTGTGGCCTCTTCAGACTGTTTCTCTGTACTTTCCCCTATTCTATAAGAACACCAGTCATAGGATTTGGGGGACACCCTAAATCCAGGGGGATCTTGTCCCAAGATCCTGAGCTTAATTGCACCTGCAAAGACCCTATTACCAAGCCAATCACAGGTACTGGGGGTTAGGACTTGGGCATATCTTTGGGGGGACACCATTCAACCCATCACCCTAAGGTTCTGCTTACAGGTCAGCAGGAAGCCAGGTCACCTGGGAGACCTCCAGGTACTGTGGTGCTGCGGGCCCAGCTCTGCCCAGAGTACACCCAGGTCATCTGGGGTGGTGGCTTGCTCTTTTGCAGGCTTCCTCCCTCCTCAGGATATTTGAGATATCATCTGTACCCACCTTTCCAGAGTTGCAAGCTGTCCCAGTCAGGGCTGTGTATGCAGGTCACGGCAGGTGGAAGCATCTCTGATGCAGGCAGGGTAGGAAGAATGGGTTGGGGACAGCTAGCATGGTGGGGCAAATTGTGAGGGGAGAGTGGAGGGCAAGAGCTGTGTGGGGCTGAGGTCTGGTCAGTGCTCACACACATCCAGCCGTTGGGTATCCCTCAGCATTAACAGACTAGCTGGGGTGACACAGCTGCTCTCTGCACAAGGACAGGACCCAGCATATGTGGTCAGATGAAGGGGAATTTCAGGGAGGGGACAGACCTCCAGAGGCTGGGGGACGGGGTGGGGGGACCCCCAGAATGTGAGAGACAGGAATCTGTGTGGCACAGGGTGGCCCCTCCGCACCTGTGGGCAGCGGAGTTAGGGAGCGCAGTACTGGTGGCTCTCCTTTTGGTCAGCCCTGTGAAACTGCGGCGCTACTGCGTTTTAGAGGTAGGAGGCAGGCCTGGGCCTCACGGGTCTTCCCAGCAGTGCTGCAGGCTGGAATGCAGGTGGCTCTAAGGCCCCACTATGCCCTGGCTGACTAGCAGCCCCTGTGGGGTTTAGGAAGACTTAGGTGACCTGGCAGGTCCTGGCCTGTGGGGTTAGGTTTAGGGTTGGGGGGACATTGTGGAGAGTCTCTGTGGCCTTGACCCCACCAGAGGCTGGGGCTGGCAGCTCATGCTCTCGGGGATTTGGGCCTGTAAGTGGGACATTTTGGGTCTTCTGTCATTTTGCTTCATTCTCTGGACCCCCCTGTCCAACTACCCCTCTGTCCAGCCTTTACTGCTCCAGGGTGCACAGTGTCCTTGGAGGTCAGGAGTTACTGGTGAGGGCCAAGTGATGCTGGGGTGCTTGCCCCTGTTGCTTGCTGCACAGTGTGGCTGGCAGACAGTTGGCTGTGACAGCCCCCGAGACTGCTAAGGCTCTGTTCAGTTCTGGTCAAAGGCCTTGCTTAGGGTTCTCTCAGACCCTCTTAGGCTATGGACCATGGCTGGGTAGACCCAGGGCAGGCAGGAACCTCATTCATCTCTGTGCATGGGGCATGGTGCCCAGAGGTCAGCAAACCGTGAAGTTGAGTAAGTGGCAGAAAGATACCTGGACTCAAGGCTGTGGCTTCATTGTCACTTACCTGGCCAAGAGGTCAATACTTCAAATTTCTTGTGTTAGAAAGTTCTGATCTCCAGGGAGGCTACATCTGCAGAATCCAGGCTGCTAGCCCAGCTGTGTAGAGCAGGTGCTGTGTCTCAAAGGTGGGCACTAATGGGGAGCTGCTGGCATGGACATGGCACCCAGGACCATCACGGCTGCTGGATGTCCAGCCCACAGAGGACACCACTGTCTCTTTTGAGGGTCAGCCTACACCCTAATCTCTCAAGATTGGTGTCCCCTTCAGAGGCATGAGAGGTGGTGGAGTCCTGCTTGTCCTGTTTGAGGGGCTTGTGGCCTGGGCAGAGGCTATATCCAGGTGCCAGCTCCCTCCTACAATGGAGAAGAGCGTGTCCGCCATGCCATGTGGGGCCCCTGACAGCTTGTGCCCATGACAATAAGAGGTTGGAGTCTAGGGGGTGACTTTTTACAGAGGGGCCACCTTGATGCTGCCTTTATAGATTGAATTGGTGGCGCCTGTTCTTGGGGGCAGCTTGCCGTCTTGGGGCAGATGGCTGGGCTGAGGTGATTGTGGGCCTGAGGCCTGGGGGGGGCCCTTGAGTGTGTGGGCTGGCAGCAGTTTTGAGAGGTGTGCTGGGTCAGAGCAACCCATCTGCCTGCCCGTACTGCCAGAGCCTTCACACTGCTGGGCTCCCCAGGACAGCTGTCTCCATGGAGACAGCACGTCCAGGCGGGGCACCCTGGGAGGCAGAGGAGAAAGACATTAACCCTATGTGTGCAGGACTCCCCCTTCCTGAATGCTGGCCCATCCTGTCCTGTCCTACAGGAGGGAGAGGGACGGTGGCCTGTGAGCTGGGGATGGGGGGGCTGTTGGGTCTGGGGGTGGCTCTGAACACATCCAGTTCTTTGAAGACCAAGGCAGGTTCTGCGGAGACAGACTGGAAATGGACAAGAGAGGTAGAATGAGGCTTTCCACGGGTTGGCCCCAGCTTGGTGTCCCTTCCCTACTTCACGGGAATCTCTATGTCTTGGACACAGGAGGAGACCCTAAAATCCTGCCCATGTCATAGGGATGCAGCTGGAACGTCTGAAGTGTCCAGCTAATCGGGCTCCATCGGAGGGTGCGAGTAGACCACTGGTGGGCAGGGAGGTGTGGCGGCTTCTGTGGACGCATCACCGGCCCAGCAGCCTGCTATGCCCCAGGCTTGCTGCACTAGGTGTTTGTGGGCACTGGGGGCCGTCAGGGAGACCCTGCATGAAGGGAGTGCCATGCGCCTGTCTAGAATTCAGCATAGACAGGGTGCTGCCTCCCCTGGAGAGGGAACAGATGGGACATGGGCTCATCAACCCTTGTCTAGTTTTGCCCTCTGTGCCCTGGCTAGCCTGGTCCTTCACAGAGGCCCACTGTGGGGCCACTGGCTGGCATGTCAGAGAAGTCCCACAGTGCCAGGCACCAGAGGAGCAGCTGCTGGGTAGGTCCTTGGGAGGGCTGCAGGAGGGCTGTCCAGCGGTGAAGGGGACATGTCCTGGGCAGAACTAGAAGCCCCAAGTCCACTGCTGACCATTGGGCTAACTTTTGTGCCAAGCACAGGGCTGCTTTGTCAGACCAACCCAGGATACAGGGTCGCTGCCTGTCCCTGTGGGTTAGCCCTGGGGCAAGGACTGAGAAGGGGGAGATGCTGTCACATCGACTCCCTGAGTGATGAAGCAGGCAGCCTCAGTTGGCTCAGCACAGCTGCTCACACAGGGAAGGGGCCATGCAGACCAGTTCTGACCAGGCAGCATTCACTGCCTGCCTCTTCAAAGAACTTCGGATCATGGAGCCAGGGCTTGTAGCTTATCTGTGATCACAGTGCTTGTGCCCCTGCTGCCCTTGGGTGTGGTGCAGGGGTGAAGGCTCATGGGCCTAAGAGCATCCCTGCATCCTCTCCCTCGTCAGGGGCTCCTCAGTCAAGGGTTCCAGCCCTTCCATTTTGGAGGGTGGCTCTGCCATCTGCTTATTGGCCACAAGGCCTTGGCTGGGGTGGGGAGGGGCTGAAGCCCATGGAGGAATGTCTCTGAGGGTCCCTGGGTTGTAAAGCAGTCTGGGGACACCTACTGTGAAGGGCTCCTGGAGGCGTGGGTTTCTCATGGGCATGTGGGTGGTGCCTCCTGGGGCTTTGCTCTTGTCTCTGTGACACACAGGGCTGGGCACACCTTGATGCTGCCATTATAGATCGAATCAGTGGCACCTGTGCTGGCGGGTGGGAGCTGAGGAAGTGTTTGCAGAGTCGAGGAATGACAAATGCCATTGCTGTCTGGTCAAGAGTCACCGCAGGTCGGGTGATCGTAATTTTGATGTTCTACTGGCTGAGATTCTGGTGGAGCCCTTGTGTATCACGTGATTCCTCCAAGTGCTTTTTATTGATTAGCCCCTTGGATTTGATGCATCCACAGCACCCATGTCAGGTCAGGGGGACGTGACCCTCTCTTGACTGCCTGCTCTGTTATTACTGTCCTGCAATGAGGGGTCCCCTCTGGGACCCCATGGAGGGGACGAGCACTTACCACACTCCAGCAGCCTCGGTTGCATCCGGGCTGAGCTGACCCGAGGCTTACGAGACTGTGGTTGTGAGGGAGCAATTCAGAGATGCTGGGCATCTGTGGGTGAGGCAAAAGTGTCCAAAGGGGTTGGGGTCCTGCTCATGTGCCCCTGTCATCAGAAGAGGACACAGTGGTATCTTCTGGAAGCACACTGGAGGGCTATGGCGATGTGGACTTGGCAGAGGCTGTGGGCCCAGGGGGCGCGTAACCCAGCTTTCAGCCAGCCCCTGCCTCTTGGCCTGGGTCACCCTACTGTTTTGGGCTCAGTCACTGCTCAGCCTTCTGCTTGTAAATGGCAAAGTCAGAGCAGCAGCATCAGGCAAGTCCCTGATGCAGGCCTGGGCCAGTCGGCATCAATGACTGTGTGGCCTTCTGGGTGTCTCAGTCTGTTCTGGCTGCTATGATAGGCCACAACAGACTGGGGGACACAGACATTCAGACCATAGCTGCTGGCTGCCGTGTGGGTGGGGGGCCTTGGCTGTGGCCTCCAGCGTGCCTCGGGCCATCAGCGGGGGTGCTGGCCTGCCTATTCACAGTGGTGGTTACGGAGATTCCAACTCCCAACTCCCAGGTCTTGGGGAAGGTGAGCTGGCAGCCCAGGGCCCCACACAGGTACTCAGATGCCAGGTGGGAAGCCTGGGGTCTGGGGTGCTCCTCCTGGGGGGTCCCACGTGGGGCTCCCCACAGCAACCCTTTCCTGTCCTCCCCGCCCCCTCGGCCTCCTGCAGCTCCTTCTTCCACGCGTTCCTGAACCTGCTCGTCAGCGCCTTCGTGCTCTTCCTGGTCTTCATTGCCAGCACCATCGTGAGTGTGGGCTTCACCATGTGGTGCGACGCCATCACGGAGAAGGGCGCCATGCCCCACAGGTGCACCAGCCCTGCCCACCCCCATGCCTCCAGGGAAGACCCCTGTGCTCCCCCCACCCTGGCAGCACGCACACGTCTGTGGTCATAGGTCCCACTGGTGCCCCCCACCTGTGTGCACCTGGTCAGCTCCTCCCCCAAGACCAGCCCCCTCAATGGCACACACTCCCTTCCCACATCTGGAAGACCCGTGAGCCCAGTGTTGGATGGGGTTCCATGCAGTGTGGGGTCTGGGTCCCTGAAGGCTGAAGAGGGCCTCGAAGCTGCAGACCTGGGGGCTATGCCCAGTGCTGCCTGCAGGAGGCAGAGCCTGGGGCCTAGGGTCAAGGCTTTGGTCCCAGGGGCTAGGGTAAGGGTGGGGGTAGTGAAGAATGGGAGCAGAAACTTCCCATAAGGTAGGGGGGTCTCCCTGGCGGGTTGAGGATGGAAGCCTCTGGGCCAGGATGGCTGTCCTGGGCTTTGCACAGGGGCATCCTCTGGCTTTTGGGGGGTCCAGAGTGGAGCATGGTGAATGTCCATCCCCTGAGTGGGGTGCCTGCTGCCCGTCCCCAGGCTGAGACCCTAGAAGGCAGGGCCCTGGGGGGCCCAGAGGCTGGGAATTCTCTGAGCACACTCAGACCTGGAGCCCCGGTGTTGGCAGAGGCCGAGGGGCCTTTGTTTTGGGATCTGCCTTCACTGGCCACCTGCTTCCTTCGTGTGCTGGCAGCCCCCACAGCAGACGCTCAGTTTCTTACCCTCAGGGACACTGCTTCCAGCCTCTAGTCTCTGCAGCTGCCTCTGCTGCCCCTCAGCATGAGCAGAGCCACTGTATGTGTTGGTGGGACACCACCTGTCCCAACCTGGACAAGGAGACATGTCTGCCCTGTGTCTGAGACTAGAGCCCTCGGCAGAGCTGTGGCAGTGCAGGTGGTAGTATCCAGGAGAGCAGAGCTGGAGCTGCTGTCCTCCACCCAGCAGGGCCAGGTTGGGGTCCACAGCTTCCCTCCCCAAGCCTGTCCTACTATACGCTGAGGCCTCGAGGCTGCCTCCTGGGGTCCCTGAACTCCCTTCTGCCCCTTGCCATGTGGGGGTGATGCACTTTGTGCCCCGGCCAGCTGCTTGGCCACGTCCCACCCTCCACCACTACATCTCACCCTTTCAGTTGTGAAGAGCTGCAGGATGTTGATCTGGAGCTGAATGTGGACAACTCTGCCTTCTATGACCAGTTTGCAGTGGCCCAGGTAGGCGGGGCTGCTGTGAAGAGTGGGCATTTTCCCACCCCTCCCCAGTCAGGGACAGACCAGCTCCTGTGTAGTTTCCAGGCCCAGGGAGTGTGAGGGTGCTGTGGAAAAGGCTTTCCCCAGCTTTGGGAGGGTCCAGCCCTTGGTGGATGTGGGGAGGACATGACACAGAGCTGGGTAGCTGTGGGGAGTCAGAGTTGGGGGTGCAAGGTGCTGGTGCCTTGGTAGGGGTCAGGGGGTCGTGGAGCTAGACAAAGAAACAGCAGTCTGATCCTGGGGTCTTTAGTGCTGGGAGGAGTTTGGACTCTGGTCCTGGCACCAAGCAGGACCCCTTCAGATGGATGCTGGAAACCAGGTTGTCCTCTAGTGGTGTCTGGATGGAGGTGGGGAGGGGAGTAGCCTGCCAATCTGGAGGGCACTCCCTGCCCTGCCCTGTACAAGCTGTGGCTCTGGGGGGGCCTATCTGCTGAAATGCATGTCTGGATGCACCAGCAGCCAGTGAGGGCCCAGGACTGGGCCTGACCCTGGCCCTCAAAATCTGCATTTGTGCCCTGGGTGGGAAGGACACTGACACTGGGGTCAAGTGGGAGGCAGCTGAATCCAGATCCCCAGCTCCTCTGCACCCGGCAAGGCCCACTGGTTCCAAGGTCACTTTGTAGACCCCAGACTGGCCTCTGTTGGCCCCAGTTGGTCGTGGCTGGCTTGAGGACTCTTACCACAGCTGGGAGGCCCCTGGAGTGCTAGAAGTGAGAGGCTCTTTGCTGAGCTGAAAAGGCAGAAGACACCCTCACACACACCCTGTGGAAGATGCCTCAGCTAAGCTGTGCCCGTGGGGCTCAGGTCCCAGTGTGGTCTGCCCACACATGAGCTCATGGCGGGTCAGCCTAATGTGCCCTGGCCTGGTTCTGACTAAACTGGTTCAACTGTTCCAGGGACTGGGGCTCTGACTATGAGCAGGCCCTCTGGGGAGCGCAGGCTGGGCCTGGGTTCTGGGAGGCCCAGGTGCTGAGACGCAGTGATCACTGCAGAGGGGACCTGGAGCTTGGGCAGGGCCTGCGGGAGGTTCCCCATCCCCTGTGTGTCCTGCCCTTTCCCTACAGCACCCGGGGCCAGTGGGACATGCACAGTGCATGGTGCCCTGTGGCCCCCTGACCCTGTGTCCCCTCTGTGCAGTTTGGCCTCTGGGCCGCCTGGCTGGCGTGGCTGGCTATCACCACCCTGGCCTTCCTGAAGGTCTACCACAACTACCGCCAGGAGGATCTGCTGGACAGCCTAGTCCATGAGAAGGAGCTGCTGCTGGCCCGGCCGTCCTCACGTTCCTCCTTCCAGGAGGAGAAGAGCGCTGTCATTTAGGCACTGTGAGGCTGGGGAGCCAGCCCCAGACCCCTGCTGCACCCAGAGCCATAGGCCTGTCCTGGGTAGTGGCTGGGGCTCTGCCTGGACCCCCACCTGGCTATGCACAGCCTTGCATGTGTCCCCTCATGCCCGACTGGGGGTGCCATCTCCCCAACGAGAGTGGTGCAGAGAGGCCACGGGACCGCCTTGGGGTCTCAGGCAATGCCATTCACCTGTCCCAGTGGGACCTGGCCCTTGGGCCTGGGCAGAGGGTGCCCTGCTAGTCTTTCAGACCCTTCTGGCCACTGGCTTTCTGAGAAGCTGCCACTCTGGGCCCTGGACCCAAGCAATCGCCATGGAAGCTTGCCCAGGAGGTGGCCAGATGCCCCTCCCATCACCTGCTCTTGACCTTTGTGTGGGATGTAGATTCTGCATGAAAACACACTCTGTGATCTGGGGCACAGACCTGAGTGTGGGAAGGAGCTCCTGGCACCTCCAGCCTTCTGGCTTCAGGACCCCTCCTGGGCTGGGTAGGTGTTGGCCCCAGTGGCCAGGCCTCATCTCAGCGTTGAAAATGCAGGGACAGTGGTGTCTGTCTGGAATTAGATGGTGGCTGCACAGACAGATGCCCCTTCAGTGGTCCCGTCTGTTCTCTTCCACAGGACTGGGGAGCATGGTACACATGGCTCAGAGGGGCCTCCATGGCCCAGTGAATCAGTCTCACCTCGTGTGGGCCACCCCTGCAGCAGCGCCAGCTCCACAGTGTGGGGGCATCATTTTTAG
Organism: Galagoides demidoff; assembly: GCA_963574575.1. Lineage (NCBI taxonomy): Eukaryota > Metazoa > Chordata > Mammalia > Primates > Galagidae > Galagoides > Galagoides demidoff. The sequence continues at coordinate 31,036 of CAUYQV010081345.1, forward strand.
GGGGTAAAAGGCACACACACCACACATGGAGGAGGGAGCCAGGTGGCATGTGTCTGTGTGCATGGGAGGATTCTGTGAGCACGTGTGTTGTATGTACTTTTGATGTAAGTGTGCATGTGGGTATGAATGTGTATGTGAGGGGAAGTGAACACGGCGTGCGCCAGGTGTACATCTGTGTGTGCATGACTGCGGGTGTGAAAGTAGATGTGTGTGCAAACGTGTGTATGTGAATGTGTTTGTGAACATGTGTGAGTGTGGACGTGCGTGGGAGAGTGTGCAGTGTGTGAATGTGAGCATGTATGTGGGTGTGTGTGTTGATGAGCGTGTGAACATGCGTGTGTGTGGGGGGGTGGGAAGGTGTGGGTACAGATGGGGTGGTGAGGGCATTGTGTCGTGAGCAGCCCCTCCGTGCCTCCTGTGGTCTCAGGGGTATCTGTGTCTAGCCCCTTTGCATCTTGGGGGCCTGCAGCACCAAGGTCCTCGGTGCAGTGGGAGCAGGAGCTGGGAGGGCTGGAACCTGGTACATGGCCGCCCGGGCCTGGGGCTCAGTGAGCCACTGCAATTCCCCCAGCCCTGTGGTGCTGGCCAGTCCCACTGCTGCCACCCACCTCCAGGGGGAGGAGAGCCCTCTGTCCATGTCAGTCACTTGTGCCCCCAGAAGCCTGGGCCAGGGCCTGGAATGAGGGTCTTGCTGGAGGTGGCAGCCTGAGCCTTAGGAGCGAGGCTGCAGGTGACTTGCCAGTTGTTGAGGGAGGAGCCAGCCCTGGCCAAGGCCAGGTGGGCCAAGGCACCTATGTCCCAAATGTCTGGCCTAGGGCACAGCTGAGTCCCAGCTGGGCAGCCAGGTCCTCTGAGGAAGGTGCTTTGACAGAGAGAGGACCCCAGAGCTGGGCTCCCTGGCCCCTCAGGCCAGCCCTGACCCACCAGTCCTAGGGATGGTTTCCTTGCCTGAGTGATCCTCCTCTGCTTCCCCAGCCCTTGCCTCACCTGCCTGGGACTCTGATTTTGCCACTGGTGTCTTGGATCATGAAGGAGGGGCAGGGGCAGGTGCCAGCTTCTGAACCCACTCTTCTGCCCTTGGTGGGGTCTGCCCTTGGCCACTGCCTCTGCCTCTGCTGGAACCCCAGAAGCTGGTCTGGGTGGCCCTGTGGTCAGGACTGGCAGAGGCCCATGTCTGCCTACAGCAGCCCTCCTGGGGCTGGACCTGGCACCCATTGCCACTACTGGAAAGGGCAGTCAGGCCAAGGAGTATTGGGCAGGGACAGGCCTGGCTGTGGGTGGGGCTGTGTCACTCTGAGACTATGGCCAGGGCCTCCTGAACGGGGTCAGTGCAGGACCTTCCTGGACTCCGCTGCTGCTCCCTGGCTGCCCAATTGTGGGCGTCCTTATTCTAGCTCTATCTAGCTAAACTGTAAGACTTACTGTCACATAAGCCTATTTCTCAAAGTCAGAATAAAAACCGAAGCCCTAGGCTCTAATCCAGGTGTGGAGGAATCTGTTCCTTCACTCGCCTCTGCCTCCCTGTCTGTCCACTTTTGAGGGCCCAGCTTGGCTGCTTTTTTCGTGGGAAAACAGCTGTCAAAGGCTTCTGCAGGGTAGGGGCATCTGTGAGCAGCATACGTTCAGAGCTGACAGGGTCCTGGCACTGTGGGACTCACAGAGCCTTATGGGCTTCCATTGCCCCTGCAATGGCCATGGCCCCAGCCGGTGCCAGGTTTGGAAGGGCTCCCCACGCCTGTGACCCAGCTTCCTGTAGCCTGTTTCTCCACCTGGAACACAGGCAATGCAGGGGTGGGACAAGGTGGGACGGGATCTGGGGAGGCTGGTCCAGGGGAGGGGTGGCAGCCGTGGGGAGGATGTGATGCAGGAGGGTCCCCAAGGGCTGATGCGATCTCATGGAACCTCCACTGGAAGCAGAGCCCCTTTGGCTGCCCCTGCCCTGGGTTCCCCAAGTCCTGAAGCTGGAAGAGACCCCTGAGGCCAAGGAGCCAGGGAGGGGGAGATGTGTCCAGACTGCAGGACCTGCCTGCCAGGCCTGCCTGAGGCACCCACTGCCAGGAACTGACTGAGGACACGTCTCAGACGCAGAAGTGAGCGGCAACACACTGGTCCCACCTCTTGTTTTTGGAAACATGCCAAGACTGAATGTGTTTATGTGAGCTTTAATAGCATGTCTCCCCCATGTAATTGGGGGACTGGAGACCACCGCCAGGGTAGCAAGTCACTGGGGGCTGTGCCTTCGAGAACAAGGCTGGAGCCCTGGACACTCACCTGCTGACTGTCCCAGTGATTCCCAGGCTCTCCCCATGTTGTCTGACCTTGGGCCTCCCTGTTTTGTCCACTCCTTCCCCTCACTCAGGGTCTGGAGGGGCCTGGGGTTTCTCACCACAGGGCCCCTCACCCCTGTAATTGGGAATCAGAGCCACATCCACAAACGGTCACCAGGACCCAAAGACCCCCAGCTGGGAGGTGGCTGCATCCCAGCTAGTGGAGTGAGTTCTGAAGTTCTTAGGGGGATCCTCACACTTCACTGTCCCCTGAGGCTTGTGGGGTGAGTGCAGGTTAGACATGAGCTCAGAGGACAGCACCCAGCACCAGCACCAGGTAGGGGCCCCACATGGCTCACAGGAAGAAGTGCCCCATTGACAACCAGACCCTTCTCCCTCAGTAGGGCATTGGGGTCTCGAGGTGCAGGCTCAAAGCAGTCCCATAGACCTGGGCAGCATGTCCCTGTCCTCAGGAGTTGTACACAGTGACATCTGGGACAGGCCCTTGAAGCAGTAATAGTCCCTTCTGTGGTGAGGGAGGGGTCTCTGGGAAACCTCATGTTTCCCACCTATAGACCAGAGGGGTTGTGCTGGGTGTTCTGGGTGGGGACTCAGCCCACTTCCTGGTCCTCCACTGCAGCAGTGCCCAGTCCCTGGACTGCCAGTGGTGGGGGCTCTCCTGGGTGGCTGTCAGCACCATCAGAGCTGCAGGAGGCAGCGCCAGCAGGTGAGGGCCGCATGCTGCAGGCGTGGGAGCAGAACGAGGAGCCAGGCCTGGAGGTCCTCCAGGGCCATTGCCATGGGCTTGGCCTGGCTGCAGTATAGGCCCAGAGCCACGGCAAGCAGGATGCACACGGATAGCCGCAGGAGCAGGGAGCCGCAGGGTGCAGGCCTGCCAGGTGCTGGGGCAGAGGGCACAGTGAGGTCAGCTGTGGGCAGAAATGGGGAGACCAGGCTGCCCAACTACTGCCTCAGGCCTGAGTGCCTCCCTGGCGAGACCAGCATGCGCCCCATGGGATAAGGAGTGCATGTCCCTGTCCCTGCGCCCTGGTGGCCTCTTTTAGCCCTTGGGAGAAGTCGGGAGGGGGCACTGGGGTGATGGGGTACCACTTTAGAACTTACCCTTGGCGGTGGCCGTGGCTATGGTGTCCCTGCCAGCGATGTCTGGGAAGGAGATTGCAAGTGGGCTGAGGGCACGATGCCTCAGGCTGCCACTCACATCACCCCACCTGCCCAAGGGACCCTCAGATGGTGGGCACAACTGCCTGTCCTGCAGGCCCCAGGCTTGGGCAGGCCTGGCCCTCTAAGGACAGTAGGCTGTGCTTGTCTCACGACCTGACTCTACGTGACTCCTGGCCCTGGTCCTGGAGCTGCCTGTGGACGCGGGGTAGGTGACCTGGCCCTCCAGGTGTGTAGTGTCCTGGGCCCCCTTGCCCTGGCTACTCGCCATGGTGCCCTCTTACAGTGGACGGCCTCCTCCGGGGGCTCTCGGAACCTCACGCGCCTCGCAGTCCTCTGTGGCTGGGCTCCTGGGCTTTGGCGCTGTGGTGGGTGTCTCAGGATGGAGGGGGGGCACTTCCTGTCACCCTCCTGGGGGGGGAAAGCAAGCCATGAGCCCTCTGTGGGGGGGATTAGGAAGGGGCCTGGACAGTGTCAAGCAGTCAATCTGAGTGACCAGCAGGCCTGTGTCTCAGCCAGGCTCTGTCCCCTACCCAGTGGGGTCCATGATTGTGGCTGTTTGGTGATGACGCAGTAGTGCTGCCATTGACCGTTCCCTGTATTTCTTGGGAGTCAGGGGCTCTGCCCTGGTGCCCAGGCCCAGGGGGGCTGGAGACCATCTCAGAGCCTGTGCCACATGCCGGCTTGTAGACCATGCACTGGACCTCTGTCAGCCCCATGGTCAGGTGACAGCCAGAGCTTGGACGGGCTGTTGGTGGTTCAGACTCAGCCTTGTGGGCCCTGGCAGCATGTCTCTGGGGAGCTCATAGCCCCCTCTCCTCCCACCTGGCTGCTCCACTGCCCTGTCCCAGATGCCTAGTCCAGGGGTCACTACACAGGGACCCTGAGATGTGTGGACATGTGCAGGGAGCTGTGGTGGGGGAATGGCCCTGGTTAAGGGGACAGAGTTTTCCCGCTGCACCTGGTGGGGGCTGGGGCTAAACATGGTGCCCTCTGCTGAGACACCTGTGCATGTGGCCCCTCCTGCTCAGAACCTCCCTGCCCCAGGTGACAGCCCTTGTGCCTCCTCTCCTGGTCTGTCCTCCCTCTGGTCCGTCCTCCCTCTGGCCGGTCCTCCCTCTGGTCCATCCTCCCTCTGGCCCGTCCTCCCTCTGGCCCGTCCTCCCTCTGGCCTGGCTGACCTCTGGCCTGACATGCTAGTCCCCTCCGTGGATGCAGCCTGCCACTGTGCACAGGGCTTTTTCTCCTTCAGCATCTTAGATCACACTGGGCCCCCCCACCAGGCCAAACCCTTCTAGGTGCTCTTGAGTGCACCTTGCTCCCCATCCCCCCAGCCTGGGGTCTTGGGTGGAGGACTGCTCAGGGCAAGGGAAGGGGCTTTTCCTCCTTGGATTCCAGTCTCTGCCCACCCAGCAGGCACCTGGCCCTCAGAACCACACGTTCGGGGCCCTGACTCACCCTCTCTGCCCTGGATATCTGTGAGACCCCAGCTGCCTCCTCATTCTTCCTGGCCTGACGTCGTGTCTCTGGCCAGGAGCTGGGGCTCAAAGCTCGCGCTGCTGTCCTCATTCACTGGAACATGGCCCTAAGGTGAGCAAAGGCAGTGTTTATTGCACAAGCTGCACAGGTAGGAATAAAAAGGAAAGAAGCTGATTCCTTTCGGGAAGCCAGGCTGGTCCTCAGGTCTGGACCACCTCTTTGAAAGCCTGAGGTTCTCCTTCCTAGTGCTCCCAGCATAGATAAACCTGGTCCTGGATCCGGTAAGGACCTGTTCTCTGCTTCCACTGCCATGATTGTCAACTTCAATGCCTGCATAATGTTCCACCGGATGTCCAGTGATTTGCAGCCACCCTCCATTAGCAGGTATTGAGGACGTTTGTTTTATTTTGTCATTTCGTCATGTCACTTAGAAGTTTTTGAGCTGCAATGAACATCTCTGCTTTGCCTCTTTTCGGCAGGCAGGAGGCCCCAGGGTGTGACATGACCTGGCTGGGCCCTGAGAAAGTCCTGGTGGGAGGCTGCACCTACCTTGCTGGGCTCCTGTTGGTGGGCACTGCTGGGTCCTGGGGCATACCCTGGCACTGCCCAGACTTCCCATCTTTTTCTCTGCTCTCTCTCTCTCCATGTGATTCTGTGGCTCCATCTCTGACTGCCTCTGTCTCTATCTGATCTGTCTGTTCCTCTGATCCTGTCTCTCCATCCTTATGTCTATCTGGCTGTGTCTGTCTCCCTCCTTGTCTCTCTGAGCCTGTCCTTCCCCTGGGTGCATCTCTCTCCCAGCCTTGGCAGGGCCCACGGTTTCTGGGGCTCCACTCCCTGTTGAGCTGGAAGGCTGGGTGCTGAGCATCAGTCCTGCAAAGGCTGAGAGTGAGGAGCCCACCACTCTTGTTGCAAGCCAGAGAGGGCCACTGCGAGGTTAGTGTTGGGGGCTGCCACCAGGCCAGGTCCCCTTGGCCTCCTCCCAGCTGGATGGGAGGTTGGGTGGGCAGCCACTTGTGCCCCTTTGATCCCCAGGTTCTCCCAGGAGCCCCTGGTCTGGGGTCCTTGGAGAGTATCGCTACCCCTTGGTGTGTAGCACATGCTTGCGTCTCAGAAGGAGCTTCCCTGCCCCCATGGGTCCTTGCGTGAGGGGCCTGCCCTCTGTACAGCACAGTGCCCTCAGGTCCCCCCAAAGTAGCACTGTCTTGAAGGGTGCAGGGGGGCCTGTGAGGTGGAGTCAGTTTGAGTGCGGGTGGCAGTGACCCCAGGGGCCACCATGCAGTTTTCCTCCTGGGAGGTGACAGAGTGGCCACGCAGGGCACCCATTAACGACATCTGTGCAGACGCTGTCTGGTGGGCTCAGTTGTTTCAACAAGGAACAGTCCGCTCCAGCCTCAGCATCAGTACTCCATTGCAAACAGGGCTGTGGTGGCCAGCAAGCCCGGGGCGGGGGCGGCAGGGTGGGGGCTGGTCTCGGAGATGGACATTAGTTCTCACAGAGGGGCCTTCAGCAGGGTGTGCTCCCAGGCCTGACCTTGTGACCCTGGGACCCTGGGTCCAAAATTACCTGGAACATGGGCCAAGTGTGACTTCTGGGCAGGGTGACTTTGGCCAGCTGTCCACAGCAGCATTGGGGCCAGAGAGACTGTTTCTACCCTGGGTAGGGTGAGAATTCTAACACAGCTCAGCAAGATGAGCGGACTAGAGGGCCAGTGGCCTCTGGGACGTGGGTCCTGGCTCTCCTGGCCCAGATAAAGGGAGGAAGCAGCCAGGGTGAGTGTGCTCAGGGCCCCAGCTCCTCCAGGGGCAGCCCCACAGTCGCTGCCAGGTCCAGGCCCGGCTCTACCACTCAGGAGACAGCTGGCCTGGAGAGGCTTGGGCTGACCTGGGCCATTTGGGGACATGGGGCTGGACACAGCCTCCCAACCTCTCCTGGCCCCTCCAGCAGCCCCTGCTGTTTAGCCCAGCTGGGCTGACGTCTGTTCCAGGGACTGTGTGACAAGTGTGGTGTGTGAGCATGTGTATGTGCCTACGAGTGTGTACCTGTGTGTCTCTGTGCATGCAGGTGACTGCTGTGAGTGTGTAAGGGTTGAGAGTGGCCACTAGTGCATGTGAGTGTACTTGCCAGTGCATGTGAGGACTGGGTGTGTATCTGTACGTGTGTGTGAGACCCCGTACCTGGGGATTTATCCGTACATGCATGTGTGTGTGTGTGAGAGAGAGAGATTGTATCTAGGTGTGTACTGTACATGCATGTGTGTGAGCCTGTATCTGGGCATGAATCTGTACATGTGTGTATCTGTGTGTGAGCCTATATTTGGGTATGTATCTGTGCCTGTGTGCACATGTGAGCAGCATGTTTGTGTGGGGCCTGGCTGTGACATCAGCCTCTGCAGCTGGGCAGCATAACTTGATTTGGGTGCAGGCTCCAGAGTACCCGTGGAACCGTGTGTGACCCAGGCAAGTCTCATGCTCTCTCTGGGCCTCACTCCACTCTGCTTCAGAATGCTTGTGGCTCTTGTGAGGGTGAGGGTTGTCCTGCCAGACAACACCAGCCACCACTGTCACCTGGACAGAGGGACCAGAGAGGGGAATAAAGCCTGGGCAGCTCCATATGTGACAGGAGGCCTCTTGTGCGCTACTGTGAAGGTCACACTCAGCCCACATTCCAGGCCAGGTCTTTTGGTGTCTCTCGAGAGTACTGGAGCCCTCTAAAGCTAGGCACCATCCCTAGGCCATTCTTGGCTCCCTAAAGTCTGCTCCCCACCCCCGGCCTGGCAGTGAGGCCTGGGTGCCCAGCATCCCTTCAGGAAGAGAGGTCTGGCTCAAGGCCTGGGCTCTGTCCTTGGTCTCTGTGACCTATCGGGGGAGTGCTGTTCCTCGGTGACTTGGTGGGGGGAGTGCCCCTGGCACTCGCAAAAGAGAGGGTGAACCTGACCTTGTGTCCCCCACACTGGGTATAGGAGGCCTGGGCCCCACAAGGACAGTGTGTAACTCGAGGCTGTGCTGAGGGCGCTGTGACAGATGGGTGATAAAGGACGGAAAATAGCTGTGGAGGCCCAGCCTGTGGAGTGTCACTGCCACGCCTGCCGGCTAGCCCAGTGTCACCACCATACCCTGTGGCCTAGGGTGGGTCCTCTGCCTAAGGGCGGCCCCTCACTCTGGCAGAAGGAGCCCCATGTGCCCCCTTAAGGCTGGGGGCTGGGTAGAGCTGCTTACACCCACTTCAGCTTTCCTGGGGGGGTGGTACACAGGCTTACCTGAGGCCGAGGTAGGGGGGAGAGCTTTGCTTGGGTGTGTGCCCTGCTGGTAGAAGGGCCTTGGCCAGGTGGGTGCCACCTGTGGCCTTCCCAAGTGCAGACAGACCGTCTCACAGCCACCTGGTCCTGCAGCCCTTGAGAGCTTTGAGGACACTGACGGATCCTGGCGGCCTCAGTACTGAGACTCCTTGGTGCTCAGCACCTGTCCTGCCCCATCCCCCACAGCCACTGCCTGGTGATGTCTCCACCCTCACCAAGGGCCTTTGGAACAAGCAGGGCCCTGAGCTCAGCAGCGGCTTGTAGGGCCCCAGATACACCCACTGCACGGAGAGATGCCTTCCTCAGCTCTAACCACATGGCTGGCTCCATGCAGCACCCATGCTATTCCTGGCTTACCCTCACCCCCCACCCAGTGCCCAATTTGCACAGGGTAGAGGAGCCTGTAGCCTTACAGCCCCCAAGTCAGAGAGTCAGAGGGTCCCATAGCCCGAGGAGCAGGGAGGCCCTGTCACGGGTGCAGCCCCCACCCAGGTCACCCCCAAGGGCTGCAGACCTCACTGGGAGAACTCAAGCGCATGTCCACCCACCTACATGCACACAGGTATAGTCCACACCCTCATGCTGCCTGGCCCACCTGGCTATGGTCGGTGCTGTGCCTTGGGGCGCTGGCCTACCTGAACTGCCTGGAGTCCACTGGCGGTCAGAGCCTCACCCTGGCAGGGCAGGAATTAGAGCTGCTGTAGCTCACGCCCCAGCTGAGAAGTTTCCATTACAGGGACACAGACAGTGGCCTCCATGGCCCTGAGCACTCAGCCGCCTCCTCGCCCTCTGTGCAGCTCAGTCCACGGGGCTGTCACCCATGGGGCTTGGTGGGCCCAGGCAGAGGTGGGCCTCCCTCTCCCTAGCACCTAAGCGGCTCGGCTATAGGCTCTGTGAACAGGCTGAGGCTTCAGAAGCAGGTTGTGCCTCCTCCCAGCTGGAAGAAGAACCAGGGTGCCGTGGACATTCTCTGCACTGGCCTCCCCCCTGCAGGGAGCATGGAGTGAGGGCTGTGGGTGCGGGTTCCCAGGAAGGCTGCGGCTCCCAGCCCAGCACTCACCACTGGGAACCCATGACATACATTTCTGACTTAACAGAAGGAGAACTTCTGGTGTGGGCCCCTGGCTGCACTGACCACCACTGGTCTTGCTCAGTCACCTGCTGGCCCTGGCCAGAGGAGACAGGGAGCAGGAGCTGGGCTGGTGGCTCCTGGGGTGCACCTAGGACTAGGGCAACAGCAGTGCCAGGTGGGGTTCATGTCTGGGGGGCAAGGACCCCCTAGAACTGTTGTGGCTGATGTAGTTTCACAGTACCAGGCGGCGGGCAGTGGAAGCCTCACCAGACCCTCGCTGGGTGGGATCTGAGTGTGTTACTCTGTCCTTACATGTGGATTAGGGGTTGTTTGCCAATTGTCCAGGGTGCTGTAAAGGTTAGAGGTTTTTGCTGCAGTTGGTTCCTAGCAAATAGCACATCTTGGGCTGGAGGGGGTCTTCTCTGAGTAGCCCAGCTCAGAAAAGTGCCAGTACTCTGAGGCCCAGGCTTGTTACCTGAGGAATGAATCCATTTCCTCCATGTGGGTCTGCATAGCCCCTCCTCTGGTAGGGCAGCCCCTTTGGCGTCCACACCTGACTCTGGCCCCTTTCCAATGGCCTCCCTGCCCTGTAGATCTTCTCCCCCAGCCACAGTACTCCGGTTGCTGGGGCTGGATCAGCTGATTCCCTGTTCTCCCATTGTGGATGGAGGGCAAGGCCTACCCCCTAGGAGGGTGCAGAGTGCCAGGGGCCTGGACTATGTGGGCCCAGGGCCATGTTTTCTATAGAGGAGTGGGGCTTACACTCCAGAGGGGCTGGGGTCTTCTGGGGCCCCCAACTACCCTGGTTTGCCTGGGACCAATCCTATTTTAGGGAGACCCCCAGTCCTAGGAGAGCTGGGAAGGGTGGCCACCTGGGTAGCTTGGCCATGGTCATCAATGAGTGTCCTGCCCTATCTCTGCACACCTGTGGCCAGCTCCCTGATGGCCTCTGTCCATGACAATCTCACTAGTAATCTATCTGCTCCCTAGAGCTGGACTCACCTGGTCCCTCCTGGGCCCTAGAGGGAAGGACAGACAGTGCTGCAGGGTCTCCTCACGGGGCGTGGTCCAGTGACGTCCTGGCTCTGTCTCAGCTGACAGCGGCCCTCCTGCTCCCATGAAGACAGGGGGGCAGCACCTGCAGGCAGTGTGGGTGGATGGGTCAGGACTGCCCGGGCTTCCCTCCCAGGGACGCTGGTCTGAAGGTGACACCCACCGAGCTGCAGGGCCCAGTCAGGTGCTTGCCTGTGTCTATGCCTGGCCCTCTCCACTGGATTGTAGAGTTGAGCCAGCCGGCGAGGCCTGAGCTATAATTACCCTCCCCTTTGGCAGGAATAGCAGAGACCCTGTGGACAGGCCACTGGCCCTGGAGCAGGACGGTGGCTGTTTCCCAGGACCCTAGTGGGCGGCAGGCCAGGCCTTCAGATAAGACCAGAGGTTGCTGCTGCTATTCCCACCCCTTCCGGCCCAAGTGTGTCCTCCCAGCCAGACCCAGAGCCTGGGTCTGGAGGAACAGTGGCCTGGGATTGGGGCAGAGTGCCTGGGAAAGGCAATGAGGGCTTCAGGGGGAGCCCTGGGGTGGAAGGGTGCTGTCCAGGCTGGGGTTGCAGGATGAAAAGGTAAAGCATGGTCCCTAAGCCATGGATCTGGGGCTTGCTGGCTGAACTCCACACTGACCGGCAGGCGGCCAGGGGACCAGCTATTCCCAGGGTCTGTCCTGGGCTGTAAGTTTCCTGAACTACCTGGAGCCTCATTTGTAGATGGGAAGAGCACAGCTCAGAGAGGGATAGAAACTTACCCAGAGTCACACAGCCAGAAGTGCTGGCCCAGCTCGGCATGGCAGTCCCTCCTGACCAGCCCCCAACCTGCCACTGCATGTGGCTGCCCTGTGTAAATCAGACCCCAGAGATGTCAGCGAGGGCACTGTAGGCCGGGGTCTACATGTGGGCAGAAGACTGCCTGGTGTGCAGTGTCAACCATTTTGAGGGTGCTGCCTGGGGAGGTGTGAAGAGACCCTTGCCCTTTAATTGCTCCATAGAAATGGGGGTGCCTGGGAGCTTGGGTTTGGCAGACTGGGGGGGCTTTGTGTACAGAGGGGCTTGTGGCTGGCGCTGCCCTTACCTTCCATGCTGGGCCAGGGGACACACTTTCTGAGGACACCCTGATGGCACACCCTCTGTGTTTGTGACAACATAGCTCTGTGCCCGTGGGCAGTGAGTCACGGTGTGTTCCAGAGATGCTTTATTTGCCAAATTGGGAGCTGGGCCAGACTGGCTGGAGGGCAACAGTTTGTGGGCCCTGTGCTAGGGACGCTGCCAAGGAAGCCTCAGGTATGGGGGGGTTGTGCTGGCAGTTTGGCAACGGGAGCAAGCCCTGCAGCCAGGTGTGACCTCTGACCACAGCGGCTGGAGATGCCCCTCTCCACACAGGTTGAGGTGCACTGCCCCAGGCCAGGAGCTCCAGGGAAGCTCCTCTCTTTTCCATCTTGTTGACTTGAGGGCGGGGACAGCCAGCCCTGGGCCTCGAAAATTGCCGGATGGCTCTCCCTGGGCGGCAATGTCAGGGCTGCTCTCCGCCATTTGCTCTGAGTAATTTATTAGTGGCGGGATCAGCTTCGGCTCCTGCCCCAGCAGGCTTGTATTTCCGGCCTCATCTGATAACATTGGCACTGCACCCTCCACGTACCTCCATCCACTCACCAGCCTGGGCTCCATGGGTGAGAGAAGGCTGGTCTAGGGGAGCCCTGCATCACAGGGAGGGGAGCCGTGTACCACAGGGAGGGGAGCCCTGTGCCAGGGAGAGGGGAGCTGGCTCTGAGGTCTCAGGTCTGCCTGTGGTGAGTGGGCTTCTGCTCCCATGGTAGTGACACTGTCAAGGACAAGGAGCCCAGTTTTGGCTCCAGCTCTGCCCCTGTCCAGCCAGGTGACCTCCGGCTCCTGCACCTCCTTTCTGTAAGATGGAGTGACTAGGACCCCACCAGTCCTCTCTCCCTCCCTTCTCCTCAGATCTCTGCTCTCTAGCCACTTGGTGCCATGGGGTATGTTGAGGCAGCAGGGTACAGACCTTGTGACTAAACAAGCACTCGCACCTTGCCCTAGCTCTGGAGACATCTCCCGGGAGGCCTCCTGCCCAACCTTGCCCCTCCTGCTCTGCCCCTGCCCTGCCCTGCCCCTGCCCCCCACCTACACTGCCTCCTCCCAGCATGGGGTGAGCACCCACTTCAGAGTTGCCCCCAGCGCCCTCTGCAGTCGTGTTTACCTTCGTGGGAAGCACATTTGCAGCTGAGGAGTTGGGTATGGGTGCAGTGGGGGAGCATTACTTTGTTAACCACAGACAGCCAGGGAGCAGGTTTTGGGGTATCATGGGAGATAGGGGAGAGTCGGTTCACTGGGATAGGTGGGTGGGGGCTTCAGGGGGGCTCCAGGTGGGAGGTATGCACTGGGTGCTCCTCTGTGGAAGGCTGAGATGGGGCACCCCAGAGACAAACACATGGGATTCCCTGAGCTGTGAAAGCACCTTCCTTGGGAGAAGGTCTCTGCAGGTGTGACTAAGAATGGGTGGGGGTCTTGAGATGGAAAATTGTCCTACAGTGTTGGGGGCCCAACTGCAATCACATGTGATATCCCTGAGAGAGGCAGCAAGATGCCCACACTGAAAAGGAGAGGATGCTGTTAGCACAGAGGCCCTTGTCAGCGTGGGAGGAGGCTGCAGCCACCAGCCGAGGAGCCTCCAGAAGCCGCAGGAAGCAGAGACCCTCCCAGCCCTGGACGAGCGTGGTGCTGCTGGCACCAGACCTGGACCTCCCTTCAGAGCCAGGAAAGGATGAATCTCCCCTGCTTTCTGTAGTTCCTTGCCTGGCCTGGTCCCTCCATTGTAGCAGCCACAGGGAATAAGTCCTTCTTCCTAGGGGTCATCTGGAAGGGTTTGGGGCTAGAGGAACATGGAGACCATCCTGGGCCCTCAGCATGAGTGGTCAGGTTGTGGATGGAGCCAGGCCCCAAATGTGGGGTCCTGGGGCCCTTGTGGGGAAGGGAGAGGGCTCTGGGCCAGCTTTCAGACCAGGAGGGACAGGCACTGTGGACTTGGGCATGTGGAAGCCCCAGGTTGGTGGGAGCCCAGGAGAGAAGGAGGGGGGCAAGTGGAGAGGGGGCATGGCTTTGACTGAGAGGAAGGGATGCATGATCCATGCAAGACCCAGCTTGGGAGTCCGGGCTGGGGGTCCACAGGTGTAGGCTGCCCTACCCGGGGACAACTTCTAGGTAGAGCTGTCCAAGGGAGGAAGAGCCGGCGGTGAGATAGTGAGTCCCTGATTGCCAGGCAAGCAAAGGGGATTCCTGCCTTGGGTTCTCTTGAGTGCTCCATGGGAGCCTGGGACAGTGTGTTGTTGGGGGAAGCAGAGGGTGGAGGACTGGAAACTGGCCTGGGCTGCCCTCCGTCCTCCCAGCCTTTCTGCCCACTAACCAGCTCCCCACACGCAGCTGCCTGGGAGAGACCCTGGTTTTTGGAGGCAGGTAAGGTTCTTGCCCAGGGTCACAGCCGGGATGTGGATAGTCAATGTTCACATTATGGAGTCTGTGGCTTGTCCCCTCAGATTGGAGAAGGGTCGTCCTACATTCAGGACCAAGCCTGGCCACACTGTTGCCAGCTCAGAGCCCTTACTCAAAAGACAGGACATGGAGTATGGCACGGCCCTGGGTGGTGGTGATGCCGGCCTGCGTCCAGCCGCTGAGATAATGGGAACCTCTGGGCCCCACTGAGCACTCACAAAAGCGGCCCCTTTTCCCTTCTCCTAAATTATTCATGACCTCCAAGAGGCCATAAAAGTCCTCTGCTCTGCAGGAACCATAATTACAATGATAAATTTTATTTATAAAGTTGGTCCCTCTCTGAAAGCCAGCCGCCTGGGGGCCATACATAAGCCGTAACCGGGACGGGCTGGCTGATTCTCCGCAGGGTCTGGGGCTGGAGGGAGGAGCACAGGCGCTGGGCTCAGAGGGGAGGCTGCCCAGTTAGGCTTTCGGGGGCTCTGGGATCAGGTGGTTACCACAGGTCCCTAAGCTGTGGGTGACCTCAATCCCCATCCTTGCTCTGTCTGGGCCCCAGGGTCCCAGTGAGGGCCTGGCTCTGGTGGCCCATGGTGGTGTTCACCTGCACACCCCTGCACCTCACAGCAGAATCGTGCATTCCCTGAGACATCTGCAAGTTACACTTGCAGGGCATGTGGCCAGAAAAGTTTGGACCACACTGTCAGTACAAAAACAGAACTCGTTGGGCAATGCTGGGCCCACTGTTTGGAAAGTAGCTGCCATTTGAGCTGGAGACCTGCTCATGGGACACAAAGTCAGTGACTCACTGGGTCCACCTGTCACAGACTGGGAATTACCAGGTGACCGGCCTGCACAGGCCAGAGGGCACCAGCAATTCAGATGAGCAGGTGACCCATGTCCCCATGAGCCTGTCACCTGGCACTGCTGACAGCTGTGATTAAAACTCCAGCCCTTGTCCTGAGTAGTTGGTAAGATAAGTCAGTGCAACATGACATGGTCAGCTGGTGTGTTAGTGAGCCCTTGGGGTGGCCCTGAGGACAGGGATGTGGGAACCTTCCAGTGGGCAGAGCTGTGAGCACCACTCTGGGAATCCACCATGTGAGTGAGAGGTGGCCAAAGACAGGACAGACACAGACTCAGGACCCTGGCGGCCAGCTTGGGAGAAGCAGGTCACAAGCTTGAGGAGGCCTGGGGGGTGGGCTGGATATAGATGAATAGGCAGGACGGGGGGACACAGTGCGTGTGGGTCTCTGGGCCTTTGCACGCTGGAGAGCCTTGGGGGACAGGCTGGCTGAGGAGTGGCTGAGCCCCTGAGTGGCTAGTGAAGTCCTGTTCTGGCACACAGTGGGGAAGGGAAAGGATGGGTGAGTTGGTGAGCTGGATGGGGGCTGCCCAGCCCTGGGCAGTGGGGTGCCTGGGAGTGGTCCCCCGCCCCTAGTTCCTGATGGTCTCCAGTCTTCCCCAGTGCCCGGGGCCCCGACCTCACTTGGCTTGCAGGGACCACAGTGGAGGGCATGGCCTGCCCTCAGAGCAGCCGGGCAGGGACCTGTGGACCATGTCCTGTGGCCTGGAAGTGAGGGGACCAGAGCATGGGCCCACCGAGCCCCTTCTAGGCCCAGTTGGGAAGCCCTTGTCCAGAAGCTGGTTTTCCCAATTGCACCTGATTCCCTTTTCTTATTAGCAACAAAAGCAATCAGATGTGCCAGAAGCACCATCATTTTCACCTCAGTGACAACTTCCCAGGGGTTCTTGGTATTTTCTTCACTTACATGATGAAATAGCCTTGAAAAGTTTCAGAGAAAAAGGAATCAGAAGAGGCACTCCTGAAAATTCACTCTCGGGAGCTGGGCCCATAGGCCCACTGGGAATAGCAGACACGGCCCTGGCTGGACCTCTGCACTCAGTGTGGGGCATCGCACGAGGGCCAGGGCACCCACAAAGTCCTGCCAGGCCTCAGCCTCTGCTGGCCAGGGTCTGTAGCCAGGGCCTCAGATGTTGGCTGGGGTCTCCCAGACAGTGGTCTGGGGAGGGAGTCCAGGGTCAGATCAAGGAGTGGGTGGCAAAACTTGGCACTGATAGAAAGGCTCCAACTGTGGCCAAGGATCTAAAGTGTTTGCATGAAAATGTGAGGCCTGATGTGGTTACACTTGTGCCAGCCTCGACACAAAGGTGATTGTTTTGTGAGCCACAAAAGTCTGATGAATGAGCTACTGTTTTTCACATGCACATAGACACACGCACATTTTCTCTCTGTCTCACACCCTGATGGTGTCCTGGGAACCCTGGGCTCAGCCAGGATACCCGCACGCTTGTCCTGAGTGGCCATCACAGGGATGGAGTCCCCCAAGGGCCATATGGAGACTTGGCCTTGTGTGGACAGTGAGCTCCCTGACTCCTTGTGCGGTGTGGGCAGACACTTTGGGTGTGACCCACCCTCTGGGTCCACCCATCTCTCCAGCTGCACACAGCCACCACGCCTCCCAGGTCCAGCCAGGGGCAGGTGCGTGCTGGCCTGTGTCAGCATGGTCATCACTGCCCTCACTGCCTGGTGCTTGTCCCACATGAGCCCTGCTAGGTGTGGGGCACACTCCCCTTACTGACTCCCCTTACTGCCACACCTTTGGGTCCCTGGGTGTGGAGGACTACCAATGGCCATTTCAGCTAAGAACTCCCTGAGGGTGCCTCCAGAGTGCCACACACACACACACACACACATGGCAGGTACTGATTACATCCCCGAGCGAACAAATACGTCCTGTGTACACATCCCACAGATGTGCTCACGCCCTGGCATGTGTGTGCCCATAGCACCTAGGGGGCTCCTGAGGTCATATCCCTCCTGCACCCCCCGCTGCTCCTTTGCTCTCTTGTCTGGGGGAGAAGGTGTATGAGCAAGCACCAGGCTCATGCTCACACCTCACCTGACACCACTCAGGGCAGCCAGACCATGGCCTTAGGTTTACAAGGGAGCAGGTTGGAGGCTCATGAACAGTTGTCTAGATCGTCACTAAGGACTTGACTGGAGGAGAGGGCCGGGTGCCGGGGCTTTGAGTGGAGGATGAGGGAGATGCCCTGGATCAGAGCGTGATACCCAAAGTGAGTGGAATAGAGAAACGCCAACACACTGAGTCCAAATTAAGCAGGGGCCCTTTATTGATCAGGTGGGGTGAGAGCGGACTCACGCCTCAAAGTCTCTCGACCCCTAGAAGCAAGGGTGGAAATCTTTTATAAGGGCCTTTTGGTAGGGGAAGGGGAGCCCTTAATGCAAGCCAAATTTGACAAGAGCCAACGCCTGGTAAGGGAAGTCTTTACAAGGTGAAGCTGGGGTTTTGCAGTTATTACTAAACTGTCAGCTGAGATTCCTGTCTTAAAGGGGGAGTGCTGAAAGCCCCCAGCAAGATGGAGTTGGGGCATAACAATCACCCCTGGTCTAATGTCTGAGTCAAACCCTTGACCCTTGGTCTGAGTCTTGCTTGCCTACCCCTACTTAATATGGGGGTCGGAGTTGTAGATATAACCAGAATCAAAAGCTAGATCTAGTTGAATTACATTTAAAGATGATGCCTACCGTTTAACATACTTAACAGAATGGAAAGCAGTGGGTCATTCAATTGTGCAAGTGGCCCGACTGGGGCCCCGGCCCCTTCAATCCGAGTCACTATTTCTTTGGTGGGCAGCGTCAAGAGCTTCGGTATGGGCTTACTGTCGGCACCAAGCTTCGGGCATTAGCTTCTCCAGTGGCCTCTGTTTGCAGTAGGCATGCTGGTCTCTTTCTAGCTTCAGTCACAGCTTGGGCAAGGAGCTGCTGGTTTTCTCCTGTCTCTGATTCCAGCTTAGTTCCTTGCACGCTGGCAATGCTGCCACAATAATCTTAGCTTGTCTGAGTGCGGTTTTCTCTGCCTCGGGAGATTTGTGCTTTTCCTTTAACATCTCTGATCAAACTTTTGGGGCGATTTCTAGCAGTTGGGAAATAGTCATCCCAACAAATCCCTCTAGCTGGCTCGGCACCTGTGGCTCAAGAGGCTAAGGCGTCAGCCACATACACCTAAGGTGGCGGGTTCGAATCTCCAGCCCGGGCCCGCCAAACCACCAAAAAATGGCCGGGCGCTGTGGTGGGCGCCTGTGGTCCCAGCTACTTGGGAGGTGGAGGCAGGAGACTCGCTTGAGCCCAGGAGTTGGAGGTTGCTGTGAGCTGTGATGCCATGGCACTCTACCCAGGGGGACAGCTTGAGGCT
>CAUYQV010081349.1:0-10228 GCA_963574575.1 Galagoides demidoff
CCTGTGGTCCCAGCTACTTGGGAGGCAGAGGCAGGAGACTCGCTTGAGCCCAGGAGTTGGAGGTTGCTCTGAGCTGTGATGCCATGGCACTCTACCCAGGGGGATAGCTTGAGGCTCCGTCTCAAAAAAAAAAAAAAAAAAAGAAAGATTTCTACTGAATACTTTTTAAATATCAAAATTATCTTTAATCCATACAGCTCTGATTTTCCATCACTTCTTATCTAATGCACATATTGCCCTTTTTTTTTCTAGAGACAGTCTCACTTTATCACCCTTGGTAGAGTGCTGTCACATCACACAGCTCACAGCAACCTCCAAGTCGTGTTGGAGGTTGGGCTTGGGCAATTCTCTTGCCTCAGCCTCCCGAGTGTACTTATTGCCTTCTAAAAAAAATTGTAATAAAATCATAAGAGTGGAGTCAGTGCTTGTCGCTCAGTGGTTAGGGCACTGGCCATATACACCGGGGCAGGTGGGTTTGAACCCAGCCGGGCCTGCTAAACAATGACAACTACAACAAAAAAAATAGTCAGGCATTGTGGCAGGCACCTGTAGTCCAAGCTACAAGGGAGGCTGAGGCAAGAGAATTGCTTAAGCCCAAGAGTTTGAGGTTGCTGTGAGCTGAGACACTGTGGCAGTCTACCAAGGTAACATAATAAAACTCTGTCTTAAAAAAAAAGAAAAGAAAAGAAAAAATCACAAGAGTAGCTGACTTGATGGAAATAGGATAAAATTCCATATCCACACCTTAAGCATAGTCACTCTGATTTTCAGCAAATAGTCAAGTCTCAGACTCATTAATTATGTGTAGCTTTTTGTTTTTGTTTTTTTGAGACAGTCTTACTCTTGTTACCCTAGGCTAGAGTGCTGTGGCCTCAAACTCCTGGATTTAAGCAATCCCCCTGCCTCAGCCTCCTGAGTAGCTGGAACTACAGGCATACACCACGATGCCCAGCTAATTTTTTTGAAATTTTTATTAGAGATGGAAGTGGGGTTCTCACTCTTGCTCAGGCTAGTCTTGGACTCATGAGCTCAAGGGATCTCCCGCCTCAGCCTTCCAGAGTGCTAGGATTATAGGTGTGAACCATCACACCGGCCTAATTATGTGTTGCTTTAATGTGTGAACTGAAAATACCAGTGTGAAAATCTGTGATCTCTAACCAGTTGGTATTAAATAGAAATTTGTTTCACTGTTGATACTAATGGCAGATAGAAAGGATAATCAAGCCAAGTGTTTAGAAATAAAACACACAATAAAAGTATTAACATTTGGATTTAAATAAGAAAAATAATACTTTCTCTTTGAAAAATTGGGAACTATAGGAAAGCCAAATAAAGAAAAACAAAAGTAACCAAATCCTATCCCAGAGATAAATAGTACTAAGATGTGTTTTCTTCTCATTTTTTTTTTTTTCTGCTCATACAGGTGTATGTTTTTACCAGGTTGTAGTCCTATTAAGAGGCAGTATTATATCTCTGCTATCTCGCCGTCTGGTTTGTGAGTCCTTTCCCATGTCACTAAACATTTTTCAAAAACAAGATTTTAGAAAAGCTGATGTCCTGTCATCTGGAATTACCATTATTATGTAACTTTCTTCTGCTATTAGAGTCAGCATTCATCCAGCCGGGGTAAATCCTATTCGGTGTGCTAGGAGAGGAAGATGTAATGATAATTAAAGACAGTCCTGTTCTCAGGAGGAACTGAACGTTGAACATAATATAGCATTGTAAGACTTTTAGGGGACAGGCAGGGAACTGTCAGCTTTTTGGTGGCCATCTGAACACGAGGAGGTCAAGATGAGGTTGCTCAGGGAGAACAGGTAGGGAGACAAGAGGAAAGACTAAGGCCGGCGCCCTGAGGAACACTCGCAAGTGTCTCAAATTTGAGAAACACCAAAATCCCTAGATTCCCATTTCCAACCATCCTGATCCAACCATCAGTTTTTTTTTTTTTCCTGCAGGCATTCAAAAAATTCAAAACTGAACCACTGTTCCTCTTCCTGCCAAATCCCTCACCTCAGAGAAGCCAAGAATATGGGGCATAAGTTTATAAATTAGAGTGGTGGCTTTTCGCATCCTCACTTCCAAAGTGACAAAGAACAAAGGTCGTACCAAAAAGGATGGCTGCGTGCAGCCTATTTGCTGCACCCACTGCGCCCAGCGTGCGTTTAAAGACAAAGCTGTAAAGATGTTCATACTGGGGACATCTCAGGGACATTTCTGGAGCGAGTGTCTTCGATCCCTGTGTGCTTCCCAAGCTCCATGTGAAGCCACATTACTCCATGCACTGTGCCATTCACTGCAAAGTAGTCAGGAACCATTCTCGGGGAGCCCTCAGGGACCCTATACCCCCACCCTGAAATGGACCTGTGGGTGCTGCCCCACAACCTCCACTAGGGCCCAGGTAAGGAGTCAAGTCCTTGAGAATTGAAGAAAAACTATCCTTTCGAAAAAAATGAAATGGAAATTATACTATAAAAAAGTTGGAGTGGTGGCCAGAATGGACACTGGAAAGACAAGATGTCCCTGAAGGGAGGGCAAAGCTGAAAATGGCAACAAAGCTGGGGCCAGAATCCACAGAACCTCCAAGATTCACCTGGGAAGGAAGTACCCTGACGTTTGCCTGAAACACAAAACTGACCAATCCAGGAAGGACCTAGGGTGGCAAAGACAGTTTTTAGCTCCTGTAGGCTCACAAGTCCATGTTAAAGTGGCTACTGTTTCTGCTCCTTGTCTGTTTTAATTTCTCTTCTTTTTCTTGAAAAAAAGAAAGAGCTTACTCTCTCTCCCAGACTGGAGTGCAGTGGCATCATCACAGCTCACTGCAGCATCAGCCTCCTGGGCTAAAGTGATCCTCCTGCCTCAGCCTCCCAAGTTCCTTCCTCCTCAGTCCTCCCTAGGACTATAGGCCTGGCCACCACACCTGGCTAATTTCTGGGGTTATTTGTAGAGATGGGGTCTCGTTCTTGCTCAAGCTGGCCTCAAGTGCTCCTCTCCCCTCAGCTTCCCAGAGTCCTAGGATTACAGGCTGGAGCCACCAGACCTGGCTTCCTTGTCCCTTAAAAGGTTGCACATCTCTGCAATTGAGATGATTCTGTTTTCTGTGGCTTGCTCCTCTTCCTTATTCTTATACTATTGTGAGACAATCTGGTCATCGTTCTGGGATTCCTTCAAAACTGCATGTGTCCTACCACAGTAGACAAAGAGCAAAGAAGGGATAAGCCTGCTGAGGCTGTAGCATGAATCCACCGCTCAGAGACCCGATGGACCAAATGTATCCAAAGGCATTCTACCGAAACTTTGAAAAATATCCTGCCCCTCTGATCGTAACAGCACCTGGCTGTGCTTTGAGGTGGAAACAAAAAACTCAGCTGTCTTCTTTGAAACCAGTGCCCTCTTACGACTCCTTGCCATGCAGAAGTATGTTTCCTGACTTGGATCCAGGAGGTGCTGCCCACTGACCACCACTCCCATGTCACCTGGTATGTATCCAGGAGTCCCTGCGCCAACTATGCAAATCATATTGTTCACTTTCTGGCCATGCACAGAAGGGTGAGCCTGACCATCTTTGCTGCCCACCTCAACCACTTCTGGAAATCAGAGTAGCAGCAGGGGCTTACCAGGATGGATCAGGAAGGGGTCCAGCTGCACGTTGTGGGTTATGAAGAATTTGAATACTGTTGGGACAACTTTGTGTACAACCCGAGAAATCGATTTGTGCCTTGGAATGGATTGAATGAAAATCATGAGTTCCTGGTCCCCAAGCTGGAGAAGAGTCTTAGAAGCCCTTTGGATAGGATGAATCAAAAAGAATTCAGCATCCACTTTTGGAACCAGCTGTGGGCTTATGAGAAAAGCACCTGGCTGGGCTTTAAGGTGGAAACAACCAAGTCGCCTGTCACCATCCACAGAGGAGTCTTTCGAAACCAGGGCCCTCCAAGACTCCTTGCCATGCAGAAGTACGGTTCCTCACTTTCCAGGAGGTGCTGTCCCCTGACCCCCACTACCAAGTCACCTGGTACACATCCTGGAGTCCCAGCACTGACTGTGCAGATCTTGTGGCTAATTTTCTGGCTAAACACAGAAATGTGAGCCTGACCATTTTTGCTGCCCGACTCCACTACTACAGTGACCCAGAAACACATAGGGGACTTTGCAGGATGTATCAGGAAGGGGCCAACCCAGACATCATGTCTGTTACAGAATTTCAATATTGTTGGGACAACTTTGTGTAAAACCAGAGAAAGCAATTTGTGCCTTGTAATGGAATGTATGAAAATTATGAATTCCTGGTTCTAAGATGGAGGAGATTCTCAGGGAGATGGACCCACTGGTCCAGCAACATACTTTGGCAACTACCAAGGGACCATCAGCTGGGCAGCGTGCATTGGGGATACACTCAAGCTGTGTGGAGACTGGATCCCTACATTTGGCACCCCACATGGTTTCCCTTTGCCTTGGTGAAGGAACGCCAGAGGGTGTGAATTCTGGAGAGGTTGTGAGGACAAGTGACTCCCAAAAACGTCTTCTAAAGCAGAGCGCATCACCAGCTTGGGGAGTGCCATCAGGGCAGACTCCAGTAAATCTGGAGCAGAGACCAACCGCATCTACACCGGTTTCATTTAGCTGCACCTCCTCCAATCCCTGTACAGACACCACCAGTTACAGTTCATGCAGCTGTTTTGCCATCACAGTCTCAAAATCCTGTGCCAATACCACAGCCGTCTCAGCCATTTGTACCCTCACCATGCCATTATCCTCCACCAGCTTCCTTAGTTGCAGAACTGAAGACGCAGGGCTTGCAGGCTCCACCAGTGACCTCTGTTACTACAAGGAATAGACCTTTAGTGTTAGCTAGTGGCCCATTAACATCTACATTCCCCAGCCATCAAGGGACAGGTGAGACAGCAGGAAGGTGAGTAGGAAAGTTGTCCATTTAAACTTCTGAAAGATTTAAAGGGAGCTGTGCAACAGTATGGGCCAGATTCTCCTTTTGTTCAAAATACTCTGCAATCTCTTGTGGAGAATACAAGATTGGTTCCATTTGATTAGGAAACTCTTGCTAAGGAAACTCTCAGTAAATCACAATATTTACAATTTAGAAATTGGTGGGTCGATGTCGTACATGAAAGGATGAGGCTGAATCGACAAGCTAATATAAAAATTGATGCCGATCAGCTGGTAATTGGCACTGGTAATTGGGCTGGAACTCAACAACAGATGTTTTTGCATAATGAGGCCATTGAACAACTCAGAAATTGCTGCCTTGAAGCATGGAGTAAGATCCAGAATGAGGGAACTCCATGTGCCTCTTTTAGGGCAGTCAGGTAAAGAACTAATGAACCTTATCCAGACTTCATTGCTTGTCTACAAGACACAGTTGAAAAATCTATAACAGGCTTGGCGCCTGTGGCTCAACTGGCTAAGGCACCAGCCACATACACCTGAGGTGGCAGGTTTGAATCCAGCTGGGCCTGCCAAACAACAATGATGGCTGCAACCAAAAAATAGCAGGGCGTTGTGGCAGGCGCCTGTGGTCCCAGCTACTTGGGAGGCTGAGGCAGGAGACTCACTTGAGTCCAGGAGTTGGAGGTTGCTGTGAGCTTTGATGCCACAGCACTCTACCCAGGGGGACAGCTTGAGGCTCTGTCTCAAAAAAAAAAGAAAGAAAAATCTGTAACAGATGCAGATGGTAGAAAAATTATCATTGAATTAATGGCATATGAACAGGCTAACCCTGCATGCCGTGCTACCATTCATCCTATTAAAGAAAAAAATTCCTCTGGGAAGAGATGTTATCACTAGTTACATCAAGGCACATGAGGGAGTAGGAGGAATTACATAAAACTATGTAGCGTAGAACTATGATAATGGCTCAAGAGACGGCAGGGATGAGAATGGGTGGTCCTGTAACTAATTTTCCAGGAAAATGTTTTGGATGTGGACAAATGGGACACACTAAAAACAATGTCCTCAAAAAACATCTCAAGGTTGGGTGCAGTGGCTCATGCCTAAAATCCTAGCACTCCAGGAGGCCAAGGCAAGTGGATTGCCTGAGCCCAGGAGTTGGAGACCTGCCTGAGCAAGAGTCCCTAAAAGTAGACGGGCATTGTGGTGGGCGGCTGTAGTCCCAGCTACTTGGGAGGCTGAGGCAAGAGAATCACATGAACCCAAGAGATAGAGGTTCCTGTGTGCTATGGCTCCATGGTAGAGTGCACTCTACCGAGGGCAACAAAATAGGACTCTGTCTCAAAAAAAAAAAAAAAAAAAGAGAGAGAGAGAGAAATGGCTTCTTGGGGAGAAAGTGCATCAGCCTGTCTGCCCACAAGTTTCCAGGAGAATTAACAACCTCTCTAGGAGTTTACGTGTTTGGTTTGGTGGGGATTGGCCTTACCATCCTGCTTCTGGACTTTGTTCCTTGTTTGATTTATTTTAAGGTAGTAAAGAACAAAAGAGCAATAGTATATGAATGATTAAGTGTAGGTTAAGGAAGTTAGGAAATAGTGTGGTAGGAAACATATAGTAAAGCAGAACAATGACGTATGGGGGTAGTTTTAATTGAATTGGTGATTAATTGAAAATATTGTAATAAAGGCTGAGTGGATATGGAGTTAGGGGCCTTCACCTTGTCCTCACTCTAGACAGTGAAGGTCCCCCAGGCCAACTCTTTAAAACTTTCATTCTTTGAGTGACTTGTTGGGGTGCCTCAAAAATAAATAAATAAAACTTTCATTCTAAAAAAAAAAAACTGCATATGTCTAGCACATCTTCCTACACTTGCATGTAGGAAGGAGCTTAAGCACCTACTTCCCTCCCCACCCCATGCTCTCCTGGCACTCCCTTCTCTGCTGTCCCCATCCTGAGCTGGATCTCCATTCCCTTTCCCCAGCAGTGTGGTACTTCGTGTAAAGGTTAGCCACTGACCACTTTAGAACTAGAAGTTCTACTCTTCAAGTCCTTTACCCTCACAACTCTCGGGGTTTGTTCTAGGTAGAAGCAGGGAAAGATGGCTATGCTATTCTAGGACCCTCGAAATCAGGAGTATTGGGCATAAGCACAGAGAAAATCCGTGGAGGCTCAGCCTTGAGGGTGGAAAGTATGGTCATGAGAAAGTCAAAATGTTAGAGTCAAGGGCCAGGCGTGGTGGCTCAGACCTGTAATCCCATCTGGAAGGCCGAGGCAGGTGGATTGCCTGAGCTCACAGGTTCAAGACCAGCCTGAGCAAGATGGAGACCCTGTCTCTAAAAATAGGTAGGCATTGTGGCAGGCACCTGTAGTCCTAGTTACTTGGGAGGGTGAGAGGAGAGAATCCCTTAAGGCCAAGAGTCTGAGGTTGCTGTGAGCTATAACGCTACGGCACTCTACTGAGGGTGACACAGTTAAGACTGTGTCTCAAAAAAAAAAGTTAGAGTCAAGACACTTCTGTTACTAATCGATTAATCAATGGTTAAATGCTACTTTCCTAACAATGCTTCCTATAAATACCAGAGAAACATGAAAGAAAAAGGTGTAACCATTTAGGCTTGCTGCCTGTAAGTAGAATCCTTTTAAATATTTATTTATTCTTCTACTTTAAAAATATCTGCTGAGCTCCTACTGTGATCAGGCATGAGCGAGGCGCTAGGGATACCGAGCAAAGCCAGACGTGGTTCCTGCCCACCCAGAGCTTAATTTGTTCAGAGACAGGAGCAAAAGAAAGATGAGATGAAGATAAAAGAGCAATTTTAAGAATGGATTAAAAATATCGATTGGACTCCATACCCTGGGTAAGGTAGGAAAAGGACAAGTGTGAAGGGAGGAGCCTTGGGCTGACAGAAACCTGGGGGCAGGAACTGGCTAATTCTATGCAGAGGCAGCAAAGGATAAAAAACTGATTGCTAAAGAACGCCCAGTTGGGGTGTGGGAGCCTAAACTGCCAAAGACTCAAACCCAATTGTTTTTAGTTCTGAAGCTTTGTCTAATTGAGAAAACCTTAATTCCCAATCAAATGCCACAAAGTTATACTTCCAGCCTTTAAATTTACCACTAGATTCTCGACAGTTATAACACTAGGGCAGATCATCTATGTATGTGCCATAAGGCTTTGCAGCACCACTGTACTGTCTACCAACCGGCAGAGTGATTACTATCATGTTTTAAATATGTCAGATTTATTGCAGCTTTTTGTGGTTACCTGACTAAACACCTGCTGCTGCTACTTAGCACTCTTGAGGGAACGAAGGGGCTGGAATTCTGGGCTAACAAAGCTGATGGTGCAATTCTACATTTTCCCTGCAGGGGCAGCAAAGGATCAAGAAGAAGAAGGTAGGATTAGCAGGGAGCTGAGCCCTCCAGCGCCTTCCTCTCTTCTGGAAGCCATTCATAGGCAGGCAGGATTTCACTGCAAGATTCAAGCTGGCTCGGCGCCTGTGGCTCAATCGGCTAAGGCGCCAGCCACGTACACCTAAGGTGGCGGGTTCCAATCCCCAGCCCGGGCCCGCCAAACAACAAGGATGGCTGCAACCAAAAAATGGCCGGGCGTTGTGGCGGGCACCTGTGGTCCCAGCTACTTGGGAGGCGGAGGCAGGAGACTCGCTTGAGCCCAGGAGTTGGAGGTTGCTATGAGCTGTGTTGCCATGGCACTCTAACCAGGGGGATAGCTGGAGGCTCCGTCTCAAAAAAAAAAGAAGCCAAGTCAGAGTGACCCTGCCTCTGCTCAAAACTCTCCTGACACCCTCAGAGTCAAACCCTTGCCAAGGTCTACCAGCTGGGAATATGCAGCTCCCCGGCACCCCACCCTTCTCTCTTATCCCCTCAGTCACCAGCAACTTCTCCTCTGCTCTCCAAAAGACTAGGCAAGCTTCAGCCTCAGACTTTTTTTCTTTTTTGGAGACAGAGTCTCACCTTGTCACCCTTGGTAGAGTACTGTGGTGTCATAGCTCACAGGAACCTCTAACTCTTGTTTTCTTTCTTTTTTTTTTGAGACAGAGCCTGAAGCTGTCCCCCTGGGTAGAGTACCATGGCTTCACTGCTCACAGCAACCTCCAACTCCTGGGCTCAAGCGAGTCTCCTGCCTCCGCCTCCCAAGCAGCTGGGACCACAGGCGCCCGCCACAACGCCCGGCCAATTCTTGGTTGCAGCCATCATTGTTGTTTGGCAGTCCCGGGCTGGGGATTCGAATCCGCCACCCTAGGTGTATGTGGCTGGCGCCTTAGCCGATTGAGCCACAGGCGCCGAGCCACAATCAATACTTCTTGAATCAAGTAATGAACATTTAAGGGCCACTGACCAGTTGACATGCAGATGCTTGATTACCATTTATTATCCATTCATGAATTCATTAATTCTTTTTTTTTATTTTTTTGAATTAATTAATTCTAATTGTGAAATTTTTCTTTTCTGTTTCACACTTTCTTTTTTTTTTTGAGATGGAGCCTCAAGCCATCCCCCTGAGTAAAGTGCCATGGCATCACAGCTCACAGCAACCTCCAACTCCTGGGCTCAAGCGAGTCTCCTGCCTCCGTCTCCCAAGTAGCTGGGACCACAGGTGCCTGCCACAACACCCGGCCATTTTTTGGTTGCAGCCATCATTGTTGTTTGGTGGGCCTGGGCTGGGGATTTGAACTTTCCACCTTAGGTGTACGTGGCTGGCGCCTTAGCTGATTGAGCCACGGGCGCCGAGCCTGTTTCACACTTTCTAAAGTTCTTCTCAGGTCCACAGAGAGACCTTCAGGACTTTGGAGAGCAAAGAACCCTGATCACACCAACAAAGAGACACCCAGGGAATCCCAGATGTACCTATAGATGCATTCAGCCCCACTCACCTCAGACACCCCACCCCCCATGATGGGCAGGGCAGGGATGGGGAACTCCATTGGGTGCCTGGTCCAGCCTAGGGGTCAGGGAAGGCCTCCTGGAAAAAGGGATGTTGGAACCTGCAAGTCTACTCAGAATAAGCCGAAGTAAATTGAGGAAGAATATGATGAACATATGATTCTTCCCCACCATGTTGGAACATTTACTATACCAACACATGAATGAAAAACTGAACACAAGGATGAATGAATGGAGTCAGTTTGGAAGACAGGGTAGCAGTTCTTTAAAAAATTTCTGGCTTGGAGCCTGTGGCTCAATCGGCTAAGGCACCAGCCACGTACACCTAAGGTGGCAGGTTCAAATCCCCAGCCTGGGCCCGCCAAACAACAATGATGGCTGCAACCAAAAAATGGCCGGGCGTTGTGGCGGGCGCCTG
>CAUYQV010081352.1:0-39827 GCA_963574575.1 Galagoides demidoff
AATGATGGCTGCAACCAAAAAATGGCCGGGCGTTGTGGCGGGCGCCTGTGGTCCCAGCTACTTGGGAGGTGGAGGCAGGAGACTTGCTTGAGCCCAGGAGCTGGAGGTTGCTATGAGCTGAGATGCCATGGCACTCTACCCAGGGGGATAGCTTGAGGCTCTTGCCTCAAAAAAAAAAAAGACATGCTCCAAATGTACTCCCACCAGAGCAAAATAATAACAGTATTAAAAGTTGAGTCACATGAAATTGTCAGCACTCCACCACATCTGACCTACAAAAAAGCGACAACTTCATATGGTTCAACATAATAGCATTATCTTCCTTGATGGCAGCACCGCACATCCATCAACACATCCTCAGATTGCATTAGTTTTTAGCAGCTGTGTAACACTACAGCTTCAGATTAGGTCTGAGGCCAAGGAAATCCCACAGGTCATTTTCCCATCAACTGCTGGGCTTGTGCAAAGAATCTTACAGAATTGTATAATGCAGGAATCGACTTACCTGCCACTTGCTGGTTTTCTTATCCTTATACAAGTTGTTGAGTCTCGTAGAATCCCAATGTATCCTTAATTGCCTGGTGCTTGCTATGTGCCCAGATACTGTTATCACTGGTTCCCATTTAACCCACGTAACAAATGTATGAGCTAAAATCATTACCATCATTCTTTCTGTTGGAGATGAGGAAACACAGCCACTGAAAGATCAAGTGTGTGCTCACCCTTCACAGCTACATTATACTGGCTCTCAAAGAAACTATTTTTTTTTCAAATAGTTTTGTGGAAATTAGTAACACATATTATGTATTCATTGGTGTAACTCTGGGTCCGGTTAATCGCCACCTGCTCCACTTTTACTTTGTTTCCAAACCCTTTTCGAGTATTATTCCTTCTAACCAACACTTTCTGCTCCTTCCAAAATAAAAAACAAATTATTGCTTTTCTCTATTTTGTTTAATATTATACCATTTTCCCTACATAATAGGATTCCTCTTTCCACTAGTCTTTCCTTCCAAGTCAATCTTAAGAAAATAATTATGTAGCCCCGAAGACCGATTTATAAAATTTCTTTCCATTTTTAAAGGAAGAATATGAAGGTTGGGATCAGAGAAGGATTTTGCACAGCAAAATGATGGAACAGCAAGGGCCCTGAAGCCAGATGGCTTGGGAAGAAATTGCCACTCCTTCATGTATAACTGGTAACTTTACTCAAGTCTCTTAATCTTTCCATGCTTCATTTTCTTCACGCATAATGTAAGGATCCTAATGGCCCTGACCTCTCAAAGATGCTGTGAAAACTAAATTCATCCATACATAAAGGGCTTGAAATAGTAGTTAACCAGTATCATTATCAAAAAATGTGGAAAATTAAGTAAGAAATGTAAGTTTCATTGCTTAGGCAATCAAAAAGCGTGAGACATTTTTTATGCTAGGGAGACTTCTGAGCTGAGCCTGCCCTTAAACTAACTAATCAATGTCACTTGGTCAGTACCCAATGAGAATGAACTCTTAACAGTTCTGCAATAATTTCCATTGTCCTTTTCCAAACTGCCCTTGTCCAATGACGTTTCCAGTTGCCTCATCATTGGGGATCTGCATTGGCCCAAATACCTGGGATTGCAATTTAGGTCTTCTTTTGGTTACTTTACTGCTGGTCCCTGATGTAATGTCATTTTCTCTAGACGCTCTGGTCAATGTTCAGTGCCAACTGGCATGTATGGTCAGTTAGCCTCTTTACTGGACTGTCCCAGGCTTTGTTAAGTGCTCCCAATCCAGATGATCCATTAGTGATTGATGTAGCAGAGCAGTGGAAGACCAACGAAGCCCAAGCCATAGAAACAGCTAGAACACGAACTAGGCTATATGCCATGAATATTTAAATCAATCCAATCATCACTTCTCCTGTTCTGCCAAGATTCTTCCTTTTTTGTTTGTATTTGATGGACACAGCCCTAAGCCCAGACCTCCTCAGTCCTTTGGTGGTTAAATGCACATTAGCAAATTGATGTCTTGTCCTGATTCACTGTTGTAAAGCATGAGCAGAGGGGCTAAGAAGTATCATCTGGATTGTAAGGAAACGTTAAAAGCAGTGGCCCCTCTCTGCTTTCATTCATTTCCCCCATCATGGTTTAAGTATAAAGCACTGTGAATGAAGGTAGTTGTCAGGGTTTAGCTGCAGGGGTGTCGGTGTTTTTATTTTATTTTACCTTTTATTTTTGTAGGGGGAGGTAGTTTTATTTTAATTTTACGGGCTCCTTTACCTTGGTTAGCTGATCTAATTGCAGCTAACCAGTCCTTTAGAACATCCTCTCTAGCCAAGTCTAACTTTATTTAGACATAGTAGATGGACAAGCTTGATTGTTTGAACCCAAATGGGAACATTAAACCAACATCACAGTCCTCACTAGTAACATCATGACTTTGTGTCAAGTATAGATATTTCCCTCCCTTCAAAAAAATGCTTGTGACCATTTTGTATGGCTTGTCTGGAAACTTCTGTAAATCTTACGTTCTAGTAAATATTTTTTGTTATTCTAAAAAAGAAAAGTCTGTCCCAGGCCTCTGGAAAAGGGAATGACAGGAAACAACGTGTCTTTTAGGAAGATTATCAAAGGAATGAACAAGAGAGAAGGGTGCACAGACTAAGCGAAGAGAATGTGGTCCCCGGGCAGGCGAAAGATAAATAACATGGGTCTGAATAAAGGAGGTGGTGTATCGGAGAGCCTTATTTTTTTATGAGAGAGAATCCACTACACTGGATAACTGATTAAATTATAAAGATGTTGGGAGAAGGCGTCAGAATGGCTACAAAAATTACAGTTTTCTGTTTTGGCTGGTGATGTTATTAGTCCTAACTGGAGCAAAGCAGCAGCAGCAGTAGGGGAAGGGAGTTTATATTGGGATGGGCAGAACTGAGGCAGACCCTGAACTAAGTGGAAATGGACAGAGCAATTAGGAGAAACTACCGCCCCGTATCCTACTGATCACTGACCCATCATTATTAGGAGGGACAATTTTTTAATATTTTTCTCCCAGTTTTGAGAATAACTTAAATGATTTATTCTGACCCTGGACTCCCAATTGTGGCACATTGGGAAAACAGCCAGCACTGTGCCATCTGTGGCAACAAGTAGCACAACTCTCACTAGGGAAATCTAGCCAGAGACTCTAACCTCATTAAAACAATGCACTACATTCCAGAGATAACCAGCGACAAGAGGCAGATGCCAAAGCCTTTTATTTCATTATACCCCCCACTTTCCACTGGGCGTTCATTCATTTGCATGTGGAGATACTCTCCAAAATAAATTGATTAAAATAACCATTCAGCCTCTTAGCTTTTGCTTCATTAAAGAATGTATATTTGTATTAGGAAGCTGAGTTTCTATTTCATTTTCCAATGAAATGAAATAGAAACTCAGATGATATTTGATACCAAGCACCATAATTAAAATCTTTTAAAGTGGCATTTAATAAAAATCAGCAGCTGACCTCTAAAAGTGAGACTAAATCCACAAATTTATATTACGCAAAGCATCTTGTCAAATAGACTGTAATACATTGAATTTGTCTTTGGCTAAGGAGAGTGCAAGTTTCAGGCCAAGAAGAATTCACAAGAAGGTCATAAGTCAGCTAAACATTCATTACTATTAAAAACAAAACACAAAAATGACTCTTATAAAATACAAAAAGGAACTGTATCTTTGGATTGAAAAAAACTTAAAATAGGCTGGGTGCCCGTAGCTCAGTGGTTAGGGTGCCAGCCACATGCTCTGGGGCTAGTGGAGTTGGAACCCAGCCTGGGCCTACTAAATGGAAAAAAAAAAAAAAAACACTTAGAATAACTATAAATAGGAAAGCATCATCTTAATCAAATTATAACTTACCTATATAATACAGCCCAATGATTTTAAAAAGAAATTTAATCTTACCTCTCTCCATTCTTTATTTCCAACTCCTTGTGTATATAAGACACAAACTATAAAAGATAAGAAAAGATACACACACATAAATGACTTTTATGAACAGTAGATGTAAACATATACAATCTATAGTAGAAGCTCTACAAGTTGTCCATCCCAGAAACTGTAACAAACTGGTCAACATACAGAGGGGCTTGACATAAAGAACTAGGCCCACCGTACTGATATGCACACATGGTGTGTGTCTGGTCTATAAAAATCAGGTCAGCTTAGGAGGTGGTCAATGTAGGGAAGTTGTCAACTATGGAAGTGCTACCATATTTTTCAGCTATCTAAAATCTACAGCAAAATTAAATGCCTAATTCCTAGCCTTACCATTGCAAGAAAATTGCTAGTAAATCATCAAACGATTAAAAACTATTTAAGTAAACAGAAAACAAATGATATCTGGTCTTAGAATTTAATATAAAAAAAAGAAGTTAATATGCTTAGAGCTTGTCACATAAAAATATAATAAACATATGGTGATGTCTTCATCTATGTCACAATACAGATGCAGATAAACTTGAAAACCATTGTTTAACAATTGGAATTATTTCAGTATGTTACAAGATATGCGTCAAGCTCTTCCTAGGATATTTACAGTGCTCGAAGTCATCATAAGAGGAACAACCTGGCCATCACACTCTGTAGTTAAGATTTACAACTCCCAACAGGTTATTTACATGTTCTAAAAGTAATCTCCTCATAGGTTGCTTATTAAGTACAAAAGAAAAAATGGTAACTATAAAGCGGGGAAATTTGTAATTTATATAGCTAACTTAATCAAAGGTAACATCATCAATAAAGTGACAAAAATATCTCAAAAAAAAATATTTACAACTCCCACTCACTATTTGTAAACAGGTAAGACATCCTGTCAACTGAGAAAGGAAGTCCCAAAAAGGGAGATAAAGGGTTAAGCATAGTCCTATCCACCTATCAAACAAGTCCCAGGAAGTTTTAATCCCCACAAATTGTAACACTTTCTCCCCGAGGACTGCCTCAAGAATTTCTGACAACTGACCAAAACCTTCCCCCCCATAATTCAACCACATTTTTATGCATTCGTATAGGTAAAGAGTTGCTAGACATCAAGTTCCAAATATTACAAGATTTGAAAACACTTATTTATATAATTTATTCAGCTGTTTTCTAATTCAAACTACCCTTTTCACTTTACAGGTTACCTCCAATTTTCAATATGTCTAATTAGGAACCAAAAAAAATCAGCTCCTATCGGAAGATGCTACATATGTCACTTGGTTGAAGATGTCTTTTGTAGAACACTTTCATTTGTTTTAAAAAGTATTAATCTGTGACTAAATTACTTAAAATTACGGTTGTCTTTCAAATATAATTTCTACCATATGGTCACATGGTTAGAGCAGCAGTGGTGGCTCAGGGTAGTTGTTGAAATAATTGAAAAGAACAAGTAAATTTGTAGCAAGAAAGAGACACTTAATAACTTGCATACAAACCAGACCTCATCCTAGTGTCCTAGTGATGGCAGGCTCTGTGGCAAGTACAGTTTGTGGTTTTATGTACAAGTTCGAGGAGTATCAGCTGCTTCTTGGAAGTCTCCAGGGTCTTAAATTAACTCCATACTCAACCTACCTGCAAGGTGTTGTAACAACCCACCTGCAAAGTCTTCATCAGCCCCATTCCCATAATAGCCCAGATCAGCCTGACCCAAACCAATCCAGAACAGCCTAACATATCTGTCATCTGCCCGGCTCAGACCTAGCTAACTGCCTAACAGTATCTTTTTTTTTTTTTTTCAAAAAAAATTTTTTCAAAGTGAACTGTCCTACACTTGAGTCATCTGCATTTTTATCCTATTCTCAATGTGCTAATCAGGTCCTTGTAGCCACAGAGTGGTCAGGTAGAGGAACATGCAGGGATTGAGCCATTTCCCTCTTGCCTTCTAGGCCTCAAAACAAATGTGTAAACAATAACTATGATTTTCATACAATCTTTGCAAAATCAATTAAGTCCAAAAAGTAGACTGCTTCAAAAAGCAAGTAATACATACTTACTTGGATCAGATTTAGAAAATGTGTCTCTGTCAAGAAGATTTCTGTAGAATAAAACAGAAAATGTTAGTTGACTATAATGTTAAAATATTTATATTATGTAAACATTCAACTGTATATAAATACACATAAATGTGCATATATGTAAACATACATATATAGGACTAAATAAAAATTTGCTAACGGTCTGCTCGGATTTATTCAGACTGAACATCACTGGACTGATGAAGGGAGGAGGGGCCAGCTTTATTTCCTCTAATTTACATTGAAGTTAACGAATAATGTAACTCTCCACATTCTGAGATTAAAATCTCTTGCAGAAAATTAACTGTTTTAGGTCTCTCTTTAACCTTTCATCAAGACTATAAAGATGAGACCAGGCATGGTGGCTCACACCTATAATCCTAGCTCTCTGGGAGGCCAACGTGGGTAGATTGCTGAGCTCAGAAGTTCAAGACCAGCCTGAATAAAAAAGTGAGACTCCATCTCTAAAAATAGCTGGGCATGTGGCAGGGGTATGTAGGCCCAGCTATTCAGGAGGCTGAGGCAAGAGGATCTCTTGAGCCCAAGAGTTTGAGGTTGCTAGGAGCTATGATGCCATGGCACTCTACTGGAGGTGACACAGTGAGACTCTGTCTAAAAAATAAATGAATAAATAAATCGAAAAAAAAGAGTACAAAGATGTTCAGAATTGCTTCTTAAAACTGAACTGTGAGTTGTCCAAAATTGCTGTTAGTTGTTGTCCAAAATTACAACCATAGGGAAGCACCATCTATTAACACTTGGGTTACATCCACCCTGATGAATTTCATGTTGCTATTATGGTTTTGGAATTTAAGATGAACTTATAGATACTTCTTAAAGACTCTATTCAGTAGAGGAAAAGATTAACAAAGTAGAAAAGGCCATCAGCGCCTATTTTTTAATAGACATTTCCACATCTACAACAGTATAACAATGGAAAATCAGAAAGTAGGAGTCTGGATTTCTCTGGTATTGGGATAGTCTATTATATGTTATGTTCACAATAATAACCTTGAGTAATCATAAAAAGCTTAACTTCAGTGTGCTCTGATTCATACAGCAGACAATGATTAGAAAAACAAAACTGACTTTTGTAATGACTCTTCTAATATGATGATTTGAAGCTATCTACTTTTCTGAAAAACTGGATTATCTGGAACGGTGACTTGTGGCTTCCAAAAGTTCAAGTTTATGCTTCATAATCATCCTCCGTTAATTAGTAATAATTTGTAATAGCTAAATTACACTTCCACGATTAGTACTTACAATAAAAACCTCACATGCAAGCTGCGTTATTTCTCCACTAAGACTGCTATTCAGTGCAGTTACCTGCACTGCCTTTGGTATTTTAAGAAGGCCTTTTTTTCATTTCAATCTGACATCCTCTCTTACTTGAAGTTCTTAAAAGTTATAGCCTCCCCTGAATCACTGTACATGGAAAAAATAAAAACATATTCAACAGAACAATGTAGCACAGACAATAAAATGAGATCATGTCTTGAAATATTCATAGAAAAGAGAAAACATCAGACAAATTTATATTTGGAATTAAGTCAGATTCAAAGACCACTAGTCAGTGATCAAATTAAAATAATCCTTTCTGTCTGCTGAGCAGACCCCATGACTCCAGCAACGGTTGGCAAACAGTAAATTAAAACATTTCCATTTGAAAAATTATAGTGATATTACATTACAAAGGTAGTTCTCCATGTAAAAGGAAACTCTCCAACCCTTGCTGGTGCTCCAGATTTTGCTCATTAAATATCCTATGAAAATGTTACTTAAGGTCTTCTGCTCTTTCATTCAGAATTCACCAAAAGTCCAGGAGAAATAACAGTGTAAAGTAGGACAATGTGGATGGGCGCCAAAGACTGTGCAATACATGCATTGAAAAAATGTAATTTTAATGCCTTAATAGTGGGAAAATAAACTATAATTTTGAACCACAAATGTAAAAGATTTCTATCAATAATATATGGAGACTAATATTCTTAATCATAGACTTTCCACATTATGTTGACACTTCTACCAGCCATTATGACCTACACAGGGGTCCTCAAACTTTTTTTTTTTTTTTTTTGAGACAGAGCCTCAAGCTATCCCCCTGGGTAGAGTGCCATGGCATCACAGCTCATAGCAACCTCCAATTCCTGGGCTCAAGTGAGTCTCCTGCCTCTGCCTCCCAAGTAGCTGGGACCACAGGCGCCCGCCACAGCGCCCAGTCATTTTTATTGGTTGCAGCCATCATTGTTGTTTGGCGGGCCAGGGTTGGGGATTCGAACCTGCCACCTTAGGTGTACGTGGCTGGCGCCTTAGCCGATTGAGCCACAGGTGCTGAGCCGGTCCTCAAACTTTTTACACAGGGGGCCAGTTCAGTGTCCCTCAGACCATTGGAGGGCTGGACTGGAGGCCCCGGGATGAGTCGGCTGCTAAGCAGGACAGGCAGCGGTGGCAAAAACACCCAGCAGGCCAGATAAATGTCCTAGGCAGGCTGCATGTGGCCCACAGGCCATAGTTTGAGGACACCTGATCTATAACATATAAGGTAGGGTCACAAACAAAATAAGCAAACAAACACAAAAAAAACCCATCATATGATGAGAAATAAATCTCTGCCAACTCTTCATACTGTCTCTGAAATTTGTAATTTAGCTTTGCAATTGTTTGACAATAATTTCATGTATACTTTGCTCGTATGAACAGAATAGGCCAGACTAGATTTAATTCCCAAGAGGCAACTTATTCAAACATACATGATTCTGAAGTTGGAAGAGGCACCTATCCTAAAGTGACATGGAGAATGCAAAAGTCAGTGTTAAAATGGATCATCCAGTTTCGATTTATGATAAGAATGGATTTTTACCTTCCAAATATCCTATTTGAAACAAATCCCATGCACATTAAGTAAAATGACATAAGTATTATTGTAAAGGACATTTCACAAATAAAGAACCAAGCCGAGGCTCAGAGAAGATGAGCAAATAAGTAAGCGAACACAGCCCAGTTCCAAATAATCTGATTACCCTGTCTTTAAAAAAAAAAACAGCACACTGAGCAGAAAAGTCCAGAAGAAAGGACGTATTTTCCCATGAGTGCTAGAAATAGCAGAAGGCCTCCAATTTTATCTATTTATTGAGCCACAAGACTGTAAAATAGAACAAATTCCTGTTCATATACTAGGATAGGAGAGCTGCTGTTTACAAAACAGGGAGGGAGAATCAGAATGAGAAGCTAAATGTACTGTGCTTATTCATTAAAAAAGTCTGCTTTATACAGGATGCATTTTTTTTAAATTACATACTTCCCTACATCCCCAGCTTGTCTATGGAAAGTCTGCTCTTCCCACCAAGGGGTTGTCATCCGCTCCAGCTAAGATGCCCATAACTTTATGCCTATCCTTTTATACCACGATGTTGAATATCGACACTAGGTTTAAAGTTCAGAATGTGCAAATTCTGCAAACTTAGCAATAGCAAAACATAGAAGAGAATAAGTTCTTGAAATGAACTTCTGGAAAAGTACAGTGTATGAGTTAGAAAAATTACCTAGAAAAATAATCAAAATTATCACCTACATCTATCACCTAAGTTGTTCTAGCAACGACTCATGCTCAAATTTCAATCAAAAGTCCTGATGATAGACTTACAAGGGGGAGACTATAACCGCACAACTACAGCGAAGGCCCAGCCAATTAAATTTGAATCCATGGGAAAAAACACCGGGCTACTGAGGCATATGCATGAAGACAAAAATAAGAGGGTCGATAAACAAGAGGTTAGCAACCCCTTTCTAGGTCCATCCAGGAGAAAGGATTCTCTCCCTCCTCTATTCACTCCTCACCGGTACTAGTTAGTTATACCAGAGACCAAAGTGACAATAGCCAGTTAGCTCATCTGATAACCCCTACCTATTTAGGGGAGGGGAGGATACCTGGGAATGGACAGTTTTGAGGTTACAGGGAAGGGAATTCCAGGTTCTGAGGGGGAGTGTCTACCAGCAACAACTAAAATTATAAATATCCAGTGAAATACAGGAAGAGTAGGATGTGGACCACTAGAACGTAGGTGGCTACCAGCAGGGGCCCTCGGGTCCGGAAATGGCAAAGGGAACACAGGGTACGCTTCCATCCAGCTCCACTCTGGATCCTTTCTCAACTGCTACTGGAAATACCCACTATCACCCACTGCTCCTGAGTGCTGCAGCAACCAAGTGGAGGAGTCTGGGCAGAGTCCAGTTTGCTGTGCTCCAGCCGCCTGATCTGTTCCTCAGCCATAGAGAGGGTGGCTCAACAGGCCACCTTCCAATTTTAAAATAACTTCCCACGTTATAGTTAGCCAGTGGGCAAAATGAGTATCACAGTGTTCCTGCCTGTTGTGGTGTTTACTACCAATTGGCACGCTGAGACTCACAGGGAATAGCCAGCTAGCCTCTTAAAATGACATTTCGAACTTATCTTTTTTTTTTTTTTTTTTTTTGGAGACAGAGCCTCAAGCTATCACCCTGGGTAGAGTGCCATGGCATCACAGCTCATAGCAACCTCCAACTCCTGGGCTCAAGCGAGTCTCCTGCCTCCAGCTCCCAAGTAGCTGGGACCACAGGTGCCGGCCACAACGCCCGGCCATTTTTTTTTTTGTTGCAGCCATTGTTTGGCTGCCCGGGCTGGGGATTCGAACCGGCCACCTTAGGTGTATGTGGCTGGCGCCTTAGCCGCTTGAGCCACCGGACTTATTTTTTTAAAGCTAGAAAATAGTAATTCTCTTTAAACTTCACAGCAAATCTCAAGTATTTTTCAAGCAAATAACTGATAGCCAAGACCAAACTAAACCCTACCAAAAATACAATAAATATTAAAGACGCATCCCTTATTCCAAAAAGCCTGAATTGTCCTGAGAAGAAAAATTTATAAAAATAACTAAATAGAAATATTGGGTGTCATATATAATCATAGTTCACTATGGAGAGAAAAAACAGTAACCTAAGAACAGAGGCAAATATTAATTCAGCCACAACTAAAAAAGAAATCAGGTATAATGGTCAGCTCTTTTCCAACTACTTTAAAACAATATATAGTAGACAAAAAACAATCTACAGGTGTGCATAGATATTTAAAATAATATAAACAAACACATCTGGAAATAAGTGCCTATTTTAAATAACTTTTTTTTTCTTTTTTTTTTTTTTTTTGCAGTTTTGGCTGGGGCCAGGTTTGAACCCACCACCTCCAAGTATTTGGGGCCAGTGCATTACTCCTTTGAGCCACAGGCACCACCCAGTAAGTGTCTATTTTTAAAAAGCTCAACGACTCTTTTCTGTTGTATTTATATGTGATAAGGATTTAATAGTAGAAAATAGAAATTTCAAATACCGCATACATAAAATGAGCATAATAACATAATCTACTTAAGGGAAAAGTGATTTGGGAGTTAATCCAAAAATTGCTGGCCTACTGCTCACTCGGTCCTAACAAGTAAATGAAACCACTGAACTACTGTTTTTGTTAAAAATCCTTTAAAGGGGGAAAAATATCATTATTCTACTACAAGTGCAATTTGGTTAAGAATGTCAGAGTAAAGGCAATTGTACCTTTTATGACCTTTTAAAGTTCTAATTTAATAAAACATCCAAGCTACTTGTTTTAGGGAGTAAGTCCTTAAATTGAAGACATGGAAGAAGTTCCCCAAGGCACTTTTACTCGTGGCCAGCGGAGCTCCAACAACCACACACAGGTTTCTCCTCCTGAACCTGAATGTAATTGTTCTATTTGATGTGGGGTAAGAATAGAAATACAGCATATGAATGGAGAAAAACACAAACAAATTCTATTTAATTTTCTATAAGGACAAAAATAGCTTACCTAAAAACAGTGCCTAACAATAGCTTATCATTTTGCAAACACTGTCCAGCATAAATTTTCCACATGTGGACAGAGACCGACAACCTGGTATCATACAGTCTCCCCTGTAAATTGTCCTTTGTGGATAAGCAGAAGGATTCTGGCTTTAATTAAATTTTTGCAAATCATAAAGGGCCTTTTATTTACCTACTATTCAGTGTAGTCTCTGGACCACTGGCAGCCTGCAAAGTCTTTACCAAACACTGCTTAGGCAGCTACAGAAACTACACAAGCTTGCATATAGCCAGCCTCAGCAAACACCTCAGTGAAGAGTTTTAGTATCCAACGGGGAAAAAAAAGCATCACCATTTTCTAGTTTATCTGTGGCAAGGTGTTTTATTATGGAAAGTATAGTAGAAGAGAAAGGTGGCATTCGGGCCCTTTGCCCTAATAAGTAATCCATTAACTGACAAAACCTGAGAGGGATGGTGTCCCCAGAATTGTAAATAAGCCCACATGGCTGGGCCACGCCCAGGGCTGTCATTTGGGACATTATATTATCATATAGACTGGACTTAAGAAGTTCTTGGTGTATATATACAAGTTTTAAAATGCACATACACATAGAATTGTTCTCAGAGTTTTGTTTTCAATAAAGATAAGGAAATCCAAACTTTTATTTTGAGCACTAAAAAGAAATTCATTCAATCCTTGGAAGTGATTTAAATGTAATAATAGGTGAGGCGCAGTGGCTCACCTCTGTAATCCCAACACTCTGGGAGGCTGAGGCGGGTGGGTTGCTTGAGCTCAGGAGTTCAAGACCAGCCTGAGCAAAAGTGAGACACCCGTCTCTACTAAAAATAAAAAATTGAGGCAAAAGGATCACTTGAGCCCAAGAGTTTGAAGTTGCTGTGAGCTTTGAGGCCATGGCACTCTACTGAGGGCAACAAAGTGAGACTGTCTCAAAAAAATAAAAATTAAAAAAAAATAATAAATGCAATAATAAATACTCTCATACATTTATTCATTCTTTTATTTATTCATTAGGCAAAATATTATTCCTGGAAATTCAGCATATAAACCTAAGAAAAAATATTTTTCCCCAAACTATAATCTCTATGGCAAGGAGAGAGAGATTGTGTACAGGCATGAAAAGATGAGGTATTTTAAAACTAAAACTTGCTGAAAAGCCAAAGTCAGCTAGAATCTACGATACCAAGTAATTCTGAAGAATGGGGTCACTGAAAACATATAACGAGATTATCTGGCTTTCCAGAAAGTAAGAGTACCTTTTCAAAAACTGGAAAAATAGGCTAAAATATTCAGCTCAGCAGCTTCCTCTGATAGCCTGAGTGTACAAGCAGAACTTTATCAAAAATGACAGATATTACCCAACAAACACAAGGAATGAAAGAAACACCAAGTTATTTTCGTTTTTGCTGAATTTGGCCGTTCAAAGTATTTATTCATTAGCACCATTGAGCAGAAAAGGCCAGTGATAAAAATACAGTTCAACCTCTGCATGGGTGAATTTGGTTAAAATACTTACAGAAATTTGAGGGGAAAAGAATTAACAGAGCCATTTTTTACATTTCTTCTGAGGCATTCAAAAATGTGATTGATACTCTTGGAAATTACTTAAAAGAAATACATGCTTTGTCACAATCTGACATTTCAGAGCTCTGGCTGGCGGGAGATAAACGGAAGAGCCTCCTGCTTTGAGGTCATGTGCAGTTAACTCAGAGTGATGTAATCTTCAGAAAAAAGTGGAGAATGCTATCCCTGATTTCAGCTGGAGAAGAAAAACACAGAATTTATGTTGAAAAACATGAGCAGAAAGAAAAGAAAAGAGATTGGGAACAAGATGGATCGCCTTAAAAACCTAAAACTCAGGTACAAAACTACATTCATCACCTTTTCTCTAATCTCGTGGCTTCCGTATTCACCATGCTAGTGAATGGCAATGGCAACTGTGGAGGACAAAATAAGAGCCACCCAGGTATACTAGGTCCTAAACCTTGGAACCTATAAATCTGACATTATTTGCAAGAAAGGGTCTTTGCAGATGTAATTAAACTGAATCCTGAGATGAGATTATCCTGGATTATCTGGGCAGGTCATAAATGCAATCACATGCAGCCTTATAAGAAGGCAGGAAAAAGGAAACAAGGTGGTAATGTGAACAGAACACAGAGAGACTTTTAGATTAAAGCCTGGAAGGTAAGAGTGGTGCCACCAAGAGCCAGCAGCCTCCAGAGTTAAAAAAGGCAAGGAATGGATTCTCTTTGCACTTCCAGCCTCCAGAGGGAGTATGGCCCTGCCAACACCGGGATTTTGGCCCAGCAATACTAATTTAAGACTCTGGCCTCCACAGCTATGAGAAAATAAATTTTTGTTCTTTTAAGCCAACAAGTTTTCAGCAATTCCTTACAACACCCACAGGAAACTAATACAGCAACCCTGTCCAATCTCTCTTCCAAACAAGACTTTCTGGGGCCACCCTCCCGTCTCTCTCCCTCAGCCCTAAAGCTTCTACCATTTTGGCTTCTGCTTCCAAGTCCCAACTACTTCCTTGACCTTGGATTTCATACCAGGTCTTCCTGCCTCTCATGTCCCATCATTCACCAAGATGCCTGCAGGAGAACACTCTCTACAGTAACCACCTGAGCAAATGGCACCCTGGAATGAACCCCATTACAGACAGAAACTCCAAACTCCTTAACAAAGCACTAAACACCCACCATGTTTTGCCCTCTGGCTATGTCCCCAGTGGCACCTCTATCCATATTATTTCCTAAAGACTTCGCTCCAGACACGCCAGATTCTCTGTAATCCTTCGCACTAACCCTGCCCCATACTTGTCTATATTCACATTTTACTCACAGCATTCTCTCTCCAGAAATTGGCTCAGCAACCCCTTTCCAGCTAGAAAATGCTGAATTCTCTCCAAGCATCTTCTCATGGCTGTGCCCTTGGCACACAGACCCGATTCTTTCCTTCTGTGTGTCCCATGGTACTCAACTTGAAACTGTTTCACAGACTCCACCCCTAGTATTTATTCGCTGAGCCAAGCGCCGGGTGCTATAGGGAGGACTTTCAATAAATCACTTCATTTAACCCCCATCATAATCCTACCAAGTAGTAATTATTAGCAGAATCCATTTCCCAGATAAGAGAGTAAAATTCAGAGAGGTGAAACAAAATGGCCAAAGAACCCACAGAGCAGTTTCGTTTTTCAACGTCCATATTGGTTATATTGATGATGTGTCTAACGACTGCTACCAAAGTGACATGAGTGGCAAATAATGTTATCATTTAGCATCATTTCCACGGCTCTAGGGAATAAGATACAAAGCAAAACAGTATCAAGACGAGAAAAACGATCTTTACTTGCAGAAGATTTAATTTTGTATAAAGAAAAGAGAATTAACAGAAACTTTTAAAATTAATAAGAGAATTAATAAAATGACTAGAAGCATGATGAATATATAATAGTCAATAATTTTCTGGCGTATCAACAGTTAATAACCGTTCTATCCACTTAGGCTTTTCAAATGGCCTTCAGTTGCTCAAGTAGGTAACGGCTACACAGCTCTCTATATAACCTCGTGCCCAAATGCTATGTTACTGTGAATGCAAATCTCAGACCAAATTTTTCCAAAGTGACAAACACTCATTAGCAGGAGGGCCCCAAACCGTCACACCATATGCTCCATAAGTTTAATAAATTTCCTGCTCTCTGTTCTTTCAGACATTCCAAACAGCACCTCCAGGCAACATCCTGGTGACAAGATTTCCATAACTTCCTGGTCAGATCAGTTCTCTAAATGTTCTGTACCCAGTGACCTCAGAGATCTGGGGGGGCTAGGGCACTACTGTCCACAGCAGTGGTAACAACCACAGGATTACCAGGTAGGGGTATGTCATGTTCACTTGGGCAGTATGCCCAGCTAATCCATTTGTCTCTTCTTATAAAACATTTAAATGCACATACCATAATCCAGTCGTTTACAGTGTAATTCACAGAATTGTAGGACCATCGCCACTATCTAATTTCAGAACATTTTCCTCTCCCCACCCACTAAAGCCTCCCTGAACCCTTACTAGTCATACACTATTACGCTTCTCTTGGCCCCTGCTAGCCACTATTCTTTCTGTCTCTGTGTACTTGCCTCTTCTGGACATTCCAAATAAATGGAATACCACAATACGTGGTCTTTTGTGACTGGGATTTTATGCTAACATGATGCTTTTAAGATTCACCCACATTTTAGCACATATCAGTACTTCATTCCTTTTTATTACCAAATGACATTCTATTGTATGGACATGTCATCTTCACTCATCAATTTGTAGATATTCGTGTTTTTTTTTCCCATTTGGGGGCTATTAGGAGTAATACTGCCATGAACATTTTTTGTGTAAACATATGGTTTCATTTCTCTGGGTATTTACCTAAGAGTAGAATTGCTGGGTCCTGTGGTAACTATTTTTAACATTTAGAGGAAGTATATTCCAAAGTGGCTGCACGATTTTACATGCCTACCAGCAAGGCACGAGGTTCCAATTCCACCATATCCTCTCCAAGACTTATTATTATGAGTATTTTTGTTGTTGTTATTAACCATGTAAGGATATGAAGTGGCCAGTCCACATATCTGATCAACATATGTTCAACCAGTTAAAAAAAATAAGTCATTTCTAACATACCCAGTAACTACAAAATCCTCTGATGTACATAAAGAATAAAGACAG
Source organism: Galagoides demidoff (assembly GCA_963574575.1). NCBI lineage: Eukaryota > Metazoa > Chordata > Mammalia > Primates > Galagidae > Galagoides > Galagoides demidoff. The sequence goes on from CAUYQV010081352.1 coordinate 16,611, forward strand.
TGTAACAATTTAGAGGGGCCACTTGCAGAATTTGAGCTGCTGATTAAACTCACCACATCTAAAGTATGTAGACCTGATTACGATACTTGAGATTTAACTCTACACTCTAACACACAGATCTACTGGACACTCTCTGCTGAAATATTTTACGGAAATTGCAGAAAATATATCATCAACAAGAATCAACTGGAAAAGACCAGAGGAAATAAAAGATACTTATTTTAAAATCTTAGCCGGAAGGATATTTTCTAAGTTTTATACCACGTAACAGGAAAAGATCTAATTATATAATGCTGAATGCATTTTAAAATTCTATACAGCATTAGGCATATATCCAGAAGACCAAAAATTGAATTACAACAAAGATATTTGTATGAGAATGTTTATTTCAGCCCAATTCATAATAGCTAGATCATGGAAGAAGCCTAAATGCCCATCGACCCACAAATGAATCAATAAATTGTGGTATATGTACATCATGGAATACTATGCAGCCTTAAAGAAACATGGAGACTTTACCTCCTTTATGTTTATATGGATGGAATTAGAAAATGTTCTTAGCAAAGTATCTTAAGAATGGAAGAAAAAGTATCCAATGTACACTGCCCTATTTTGGAACTGATTCGTAGCTTTTTATAGGAATGTCATAACCTAATTATAGCCTTAGAATATGGGAAGGGGTGGGAGAGGGGAGGTGAGGGGGGTGGATGGGGGGAGGGAGGTGATTGGTGGGGTCACCTCTATGGTTTGTCTTACAAGGGTACAAGTGAATCTTTCTAAAACCAGAGTATGAATGTCTTAACTCAATAACTAAGAAAATGACATGAAGGTTATGTTAACCAGTTTGATGAGAGTATTTAAAAATGTATATAAAAACAGCATACTGTACCCCATGATTCCATTAATGTACATAGTTATGCTATAAGAAATTTTTAAAAAAAGAAGAAGAAGAAGGAAACTCCTAGCACTGGCCAGTGCTGATTACCCCTGAGGACATGAGAGTATTGGTGGCTATTGGGTGAGGTGACGTTCAAGGGCCACACAGGTCAGGTCGAGCTAAGTCCCATGCCTGGGAAGCACCTGCTTTGTGCAAGTCATTACAGCAGACACTCAAGGTATGGAGGGCATTTGATAATGGGTAAGGATCTCACCTAGGATCAAATATGAAACAAGCTAGGAAGCTATTGTGTTCTCATACTCAGCTCACTGGACTCTGAAACAAGATGTGGCATCCAAAGATCAGAGTTTGAGTCTAGAAAATATCATCTAGCAGCTGTGCAACCCTGGCCAGTTCACTGAACCTCTCTGAGTCTCGGTTTCTTTATCTGTAGGAGATATTAGTGAGAATGCCTTCAACATTCACTAACCAAACACAAGACTAGAGATTACTTAACTCGCTGGGTAGTTTACTGTCCCATGTAACCCCAAAGGGGGAAGCAGGTACTTCTCATGTTGGTGACCACAGGGCTTGCATATGATGTGGACAGACAGGGCCTCCTGCCTTCTAGCTCTGTCCTCTGCAGGGCATCAGCAGTGCAGGCACCTGCTTTAAAAGTTCGATCCTCAGACAGCACCACTCAAGGCAAAAGTGGAGAGGAAAGGGCAGCTTCTCCTTGTTGGTCTCTTATTAGTAAGAAAGAGGACAATTCCCAAATGTCCCTCTATGTCTCATTGGATGGATCAAGGTACCTTCACCCATGCCTCTAAGCCAATCCAGAGTGAGGGGGAAAGCATCACACTGATGAAGAATAAGGGAACATAGGTTAGAATTCTAAACATGGGTTTAGAATCCAGGCAGGTCAGGTGATGTCAGCCTCAGGAGAGCCAGGGTTACACCTGGATCCTGGTCCACTGGGGCTGCCCCTGAATGGAACTCCAGTCCCCAGGGAAGGGGAGAAGGAAGTACTCTCTGTGTATTAGGAAATCTAGTCCACTGACCTTCATGAGACCAAGGAGAGGGGAATAAAAGTGCACTGTGTCAAGTATAAGACATATTAAAGTTATTTCCATTAAAATTATTTTTGCACCTGGAACATTTTTCCTTATTTCTGCACTGTGAGGAACTTGGTAATAATGGCTTAACCAAGAAAGGGTAAAAAATGTCAACTTCTTTTTTGACTTCCTGGCTCAGGCACCTGTCACTAGTAGCTATCACAATGAAAATATCTGTGCACATTCTTGAAAATTGGCAACGTCTTCAGTCAGATAGAAAGCAAGAAGGCAACCGAGGGGCAGCCTGAGGAACACTGGGCACCCCCAAACCACCCTTCACTGGACACCTTCCACATACACAGGCCACACAGCCCAGTCCAATGCTCAGGAGGACTGGTCCTGGGGAGGGCACGGGACTTCACCTGGGGCATTTTCTTGTGCCCTTGCAATCGGACGTGGAGAGACAGAAAATTGGGAGTTGTTGACAAAAGGGCCCCTGTCCTCTAGTCCCACAAGTGACTCTTGGGGCTGGCTGAGTAGGAGAGTAATGTTGAGCGAAACACAATTGTCCCCACATCCTTCATTCCTCTCTCCCCTCCTGAAATTGTTCACTCCCACCACTAACCCACCACTACTGACACTGAGTCAGCTGGGTTCTTCAACATTTCAAGCTTCAAACTTTAGCTAGAGGGAAAAAAATAGTTCAGAACATATAAAATAAATTTGAGAGTCTAATCTTCCCTCCCTTCCCTTCCTTCCCAGCCTTGGTAAAGATGATTTGTGGGTAGAGAAGAATCTCAGGGAAATCACTGAGAGCTAAGACACTGATTATTTTTCCTGCCATGCCACTTACCTTCCCTCATTCACACACAGAAATGCACATACCATTTTACACACGCCCATATGCACTCACATACCTGAACACAATCATACATGCACATGTGTGCACACACAGACATGCATGCATGCATTCACACCTACACATCCACACTAACACACCCCTTACCACCAGCATCCACACCAGCACTCAAAGCTGCACTGGTGGAATTAACCTCCCAATCTGTGGGATCTGGAAACAAAGAAGTTATTTCCTCTCTCCCTGGAAGGGCCATAAGACTAGAATTACTGTGTGAGTAATTAGGAAAACACCAGAGAGTCGCACTGAGATCCTGCTTCCTCAATATGTCATAGGAGGAGGATAAGCAGCCAAGCAAGGCCTGGTAACAGGGAGAGGAAGCCACTCCCGGGCCCTGAAGAGCCTCACAGACATGATGTATCACTGATGACCTTGGGAATCTCAGCAGATGCCTGCAGGGGCAGAGGACTATGAGGGCCAGAGCCACACTGTTAGCCATTGCCATCTTCTGCCCTTCTATCTTATTTGGAAGCCTAAGTAAAAGAGAGGATCTGAAGGTTGAGATTCATTTTTGATACCCATGAAGAATGGGGGCTGAAACAGGAGAGAAAGGGATTTAGAAGGAAACAGTAATTCCAGCATACATGGTACTGTGAGCTGATATTAATAATCAAGATACTTCAAACAAATTATTTTTTATTTTTTAGCCACATAGAATGTTATTTTGTTAGAGAGTTATTTTTTTAAATTTATTTTTATTTGTTTTACTTAAGTCAAAAGAACTTAGGTTGATACCACCAGACATTTCATTGAAGGTCTGGAGTTGTAGCCACCAGGCAAACAGAAATCTGGACTACAAGAGAGTTATGTTTCCTTTAAAAACAAACTTCATATTAAAAAGAGAAGATGTACACAGAAGTGTACAAATCATAATCAACCCACTTGATGGATAAGCATAAATAAATCACCCACAAAACCAAAAGTAAGGCCAAGAAATAGAATGTTATCAATTCCCTCAGAACCTTTCAGTCATTGCCACATTTCTTATTTCCAAAGGTAGGTAGCACTACCCAGGGGTAGCACTTCCCAGACTTCTACTACTGCAGTTAACTTTGCCCATGTTGGAATTTTATGTCCTGGAAATCAAGCATTCATCCTTTTATATATGACTTCTTTAATTCTGTCTTTCTCTCTATCTTCCCCCTACAGAACACTTATAGGCAGACTATCCCAATAATTTGCAGTATACATTTAATCTCTTGTCATTTACTTTTTATCTATTCATACCATAACAAACAATTTTGGGTCAGGAGTCTTGCCAGCTTCACTCTCCACTATAATCCAATGTCTCACAGCACCTAAAATAAAGGTGTTCAATGAATACCTGTTGAATGTATCAACCAATGATGTGAAAATTGTATCCAAAATATTCTTCTCTCCAGTTATGTGTCTTCAACATGCAAAAAAAATTTGCAGTATTCACATGATTCTTATTGTTTACAAGCATTGCCTCATCTCAGGCCACTTAGAAATGATCCCTTCTGGGTTTGAAGTTTGCTGTTGACAGGAGAATTGCTGTATAATTTTAGAAGTGGGAGAAGTGGCTTTGAGCTCAGAAGTATACACTTCTGTTTCAGTAACCAGGGATATCATCCTTGAAGGAGGCAGGGCATCATGCAGCCAGATGGGAACACATTTCAGAATAAGCCATTGATTTGATTAAGGTGTCTTAGAATAGGACATTCAGTGATAACTCTGGGAACTGCATGGAGCAAGGCTTGTGGGACACACTGAGATGGGTTTTCAAAGATATAAATATGGAGGCAAAGCATTTTTGGGTAGCTTGGTTTTGTTAACCTCAGGTCTGGTATTTCATCCATATTTCTATAAGAAGAGCTTCTCAATGCACCTACTCTCCTTCCCATAAATGAGCTGACATGCCCAGTAACAGCAAATCAGTAAGACAACAGCTGGTCTCCCATCACTGCCCCCTCCACACCCACAATGAGAGGCAAGGTCCACTTCAATGGCTCCCTGGGCAAAAGAGATGAAAACCGGGGTACCTACTAGAGAAAATCAAAAAGGAAGGCCATACTGTGCCATGGTAGTAACCTTTAACACACCACCTTCACCCAGATGTGGAGCTCAGACCATCAGTGTCCTCTGCACTCCATAAATCACGCTATCTTTTGAAAGGAAGAACAGAATAGAAGTGCAGTCACAGGATCTCACATATAAACCTTCAGGTGGAGGCCTTTAAAATTGATTCTACAGGATAAGATCCCTTGGAGAACAGGCAGGAGTTTCTTCACCAATATTCTCAAGAGCACAGACATCTTAGTGGAAGTGCCAATTGTACAAACCAACTCAACCTAGGCATAGAGAATGTTTTTCACATCTTGCAGCTTCCTCCACCCTATCTGGGGTCACAAAACAAGTGAGCACTGCCTCTTAGTGAACCTGCTGTTTCTCACCCTGGGCAGCCAAAGCAACATTTTTCTCACTGTCTCTGCACCTCCCCTAGGCCAGCTATTTGTGCCTGTGATACATTTCCTTATTTTTGTCTTCTAATTTAAAACAAGTGAAAGCAAAAACAAGAAACAAAACCCAGGAAATAGAAAAAATATAAACATCAAAATGCTGCTTTATACTCTTTTACTCCCACCTGAATTCTAGGGAATATTTAAACTTTTAAATATTTTTTCTTGAAACTAGGAAATACTAAACTTAGAAACTTTGAGATATACCAGCTGTTCACCAGAATAATATATTTGAAATGTGTTCCATGATAAAATAACTCTTCCATATATTAGTAAGTTTTAAATAAAGACAAGATCAAATATCAACAGAGGTTACACAAAGAAGAGGGAGGGACTAAGCAGGTGGAAGAGAAGCAGCTGCACAAACCAGTATCACAGAGAGGATCAAAAGTGGCAACTAAATATTTACTTTTGGTTCAGTCATCTAGGAAAGTGTATTCTTTAGGGAGCTGGACAGAGCAGGCATTCACAGACCCTGTGACACTACTGCTTCCTTAGTAGCCTTTCCAAGCCATAGTTGCAGAGAGAGTCAGGTAAAGCACATCCTCGTGGCCCCTGGCACCTGCCACTACTCCCTGGTTAACATTGCCACCAATGGACATGAGCACCCACCATTCTCCACCCACCCATGACATCCACAGGGAAATGGGGAGATGCAAGAAAATAGCAGTGTTAAAGTCTCACAGTTCTTCTACCTTGCTCCTGCCTAGTCAGTCTTCTGGAGGAGTACTCAAGCACACCATCCAGGGACCTCTTGTTCTCGTCAATGAGCAACAGGGTTCCCAGCAGGGAATAACAGGTGTATACTACAAATCTATTTATTTTGACTTGAGAGAGTAGGTAACAGGTGAGAAGCAACAAGCATAAGAATTCAGGCAACATGAAAAAGCAGGCTGTTTTGACACTCCCAAAGGATCATGCTTAGCCTTCCATCAATGGGTTTGGATCAAAAAGAAAGTGTTATAATGTCAGATATAAAATTCAGAGCATAGAGTACAAGTAATATCAATGAGATTGAGGAGGAAATTGGAAAGCAACACAAATAAACAAAAACAATTCAGAACATGACTGAAAAATTCAGTAAAGAGACAGATAATGTAAGAAAAAATATAATAGAACTTCTGGAAATGAGTCATGTAGAGAATTTCAAAACATAGTGGAATGTTTTAACAACAGAATAGACCAAGCAGAAGAAATTTCAGAACTTAAAGACAAGGTTTTCAAATTAACCCAGTCAAAAAAAAAATACATAGTAATGATAATAATCAAGAAGAATAAATAATCTGTCTGATAAATAAGAGATTATATAAAGCAAAGAAATATAGGAATCACAGATATTCCTGAGGGAAAGAAGAAATGCCTATTTAAAGAAAGAAGGCAGGAAAACTTTCCTGGTATTGTTAAAGATTTGAAAATCCGTATGCAAGAAGATAAGTGAACACCTGAAAGATTCGCCGTAAATAGGACATTGCCAAAGTCCTATGTTTAGTCTGGCCAAAGTAAAGGAAAAAATTCAACAAGCCATGAATCTTCAAATAACTTAAAAAGGGAAACTTGTGAGACAAATGCTAAAACTTTCAGCAGGATCCTTATAAGCCAGAAGGGAATAGGGTCCTATTTCTAGTTTTCTTAAACAGAGTAACTTCCAGGCAAGGATTTTGTATTCTGATAAACTGAGTTTCAGAAGGAGAAATAAAGTCTAAATGAAGGAGAAATAAAATCTTTCTTAATCAAGCATATATTAAGAGAATTTGGCACCACTGGACCTACCTTATCCTAAAAAAAAAGTTTAAATGTACTCTATATATGAAACAGAATAATTAATACCCATCAGTGCAAAAACATCTGAAAATTAAAACTCACAGTTTTTATAAATAGTAGCACAGAGGATAAAGCAAAACAACTAGGTAATTAGCAACATTATGACTATAATAGTATCCCACATATCAATGCTAACATTGAATGTTAAAGGTCTTAGTACCCCATATAAAAGATATACATTTGGCAGAATGGATATTAACAAAACACAACCCCAATATATTCTGTCTCCAAGAAACTCATTTGACTTGCAAAGATTGCCATAGACTCAAGGTACAGGAGCAGAAATGTATTCCATATAATTAGAAACAAAACATTTAAGTGAACAATAGTAAAAAAAAAAAAAGACAAAGAAAGTCATTATATAAGGATAAAGATATCAACTGAACAAGAAGATATAATAATCCTAAATATTTCTACAACTAACACAGGAGCTCCCAGATTCATAAAACAAATTCTACTAGATCTAAGAAAAAACGAAACAATGACATTATAAATCTAGGGACTTCAACATTCCATTGACAGAACTAGACTGATCTTTGAGACACAAAATTAACAAAGAAACACTTGGCTTAAAGGGGACTTTGCAACAAATGAATCTAATGGTCATTTACAGAACATTCTACCCCACAAAATTCAGAATATATATTCTCCTCAGCACATGGGACACACTTCAAGATAGATCATATGTCAGGTCAAAAAACAAGTCTCAAAAAATTTAGAAAAAATTGAAATCATACCATGTATCTTCTTAAACACAGTGGAATTACAGTAGAAATTCATTCTAAATTCATTTTGAGAGGAACTCGAAACTACACAACTACATGGAAATTAAACAACATACTACTGAACGAATCCTAGGTCAATGAGAAAATCTAGAGGTAAATCAATTACTTTTCAAATTTAACAACAAAGCTGACACAAGCTTCTACCATCTCTGGGATACAGAATGAAATAATGCTAAATGGAAAGTTTATACTTTAGATGCCTCTATCAAAAAAGACAGAAAGATCACAAATTAACAACCTAATGGTCACATCTCAGGGAAACAGAATTTAAAAACCAAGCCTAAAGCTAGCAGAAAACAAGTAGCAAAAAATCAAAGCAGAACTAAATGAAATGGACCCTCTCCATTAAAAAAAAATATCAATGAAACAAAATATGTTTTTGACATGACAAACAAAATTGATAAGCCACTAGCTATATTAACCAGAGAATAAAATAGAAAGGATTCCAATAAGCTCAATAGTAAATAACAAAGGAGACATTACAGCTAATACCATAGAAATATAAAATATGCCCCAAGACTACTATTGAAACCTCTATGTATTCATACAAACTAGAAAATCTAGAGGAAATGGATAAATTTAGGGAAACACACAAGCTCCCAAGCTTGAATCAGGAAGAAATAGAAGTCCTGAACGGAACAATTATGAATAGTAAGATTAAAATAGTAACAAAAAATCTCCCAAGGAAAAAAAGCCAAAGACCAAATAGATTCATAGAATTCTTTGAATTCTACCAAATAATCAAAGAATTGCTACCTAACCTCAAACTGTTTCATATCATTGAAAAGGAGGGACTTCTCCTTAATTCTTCCTACAAAGCCAGGATCATCCTAATATCAACAAAAAGAAAAATGTAGACTAATATCCCTCATGGACATAGATGCAAAATTCCTAAATGAAATACTAGCAAAACAATCCCAACAACACATTAAAAATATAATGCATCATGATCAAATGGACTTTGTCTCAGGGATTCAAGAATGATTCAACATATGCAAATCAATAAATATGATCCACCATGTAAGCAGAATTAAAAACAAAAACCATATGATCACCTAGAGGCAGAAAAATATATTAGATAAAACTGATCACTCCTTCATGATAAAACCCTCAAAAAATTAGGCATAGAAGGGACATACCTCAAAATAATAAAAGCTGTATATGAGAAACCTATAGCCAAAATCATATTGAACAGGAAAAAGCTGAAAATATTTCTCCAAAGAACTGGAACAAGACAAGGGTGCCCAGTCCTAGCCAGAGTAATCAGGTAAGAGAAAGAAATAAAAGACACCCAAATTGGGAAAGGAGAGGTTAACTATATATATTTACAGGTGGTATGATCTTGTATCTAGAAAACCCTGAAGACATCAGCAAAAGATTGCTAGAATTGTTGAATAAATTCAATAAAGTCTCAGGTAACAACATTGATGTATACAAATCAGTGGTATTTCTATACTCTGATAACAGTCAAATTAAGAGTAAGATCAAGAACTCAAAAACATTTACAATAGATATAAGGAAAATAAAACACATAGGAATATACTTAACCAAGGATATAAAAATATAGACCTGCAAGTAGAACTGGTGAAAGATATTGCAGATAACACAAATAGAAAAATGTCCCATGTTCATGAACTGGAAGAATTAACCTTGTTAAAATGTCCATACTTCCCAATGTGACTTACAGATTCAATGCAATTCCCATCAAAATACCAATGTCATTTTTCACAGACCTCAAAAAAAAAAAACCCTAAAATTCATACAGAATTAAAACTAAAATAAAATAAAAAGCTTGAATAGCCAAAACAATCCTAAGCAACAAGAACAATGGGAGGTATCATGTTACCTGATTTCAAATAATGCTAGAGACTACAGCATCTCATAGCTATAAAGGTAGACACATAGATCAATGGAATATAGCAAAAACCCAAAAATAATACTATATAGCTACAACTAACTGATCTTTGACAAAACAGGCAAAAAAAAAAAAAAACACTGGGGAAAAGATGTTCTATTCAATAAATGATGCAAGATAAATTGAATAACCATATGCAGAAGAAGAAAATTGGATCCCTTTCATCATGTACAAAAATTAACTGAAAGGTGGATCAAAGATTAGATATAATACCTAAGGCAATAAATATTCTAGGAAAAACTTAAGAAAAACTACTCTTTTGGACTTTGGCCTAGGCAATAACTAAGACCCCCAAAGCAAATACAGTAACAACAAAAATAAATGGAACTTAATTGAACTAAAAATTTTCAGCACAGGAAATAGTCAACAGTGTGAATAAACCACCTACAGAATGGGAGAAAATATTTACAAACTATGCATCCAATAAAGGACTAATGTCCAGAATCCTTAAAGAATTCACCCAAACCCCCACAAATAACCCATTCAAAATTGGCAAAAGTCATGAACAGATATTTTCAAAAGAAGATAGACAAATAGTCAATAAACATATGCAAATATGTTTAACATCACTAATCATCAAGGAAATGCAAATTAAAACCACAATGAAATATCAATTTTCCCTCTCAGAATGACCATTATTAAAAAGATAAAAAACAATTGATACTGATGTGGATACAGTCAAAAAGAACACTTTACACTGTTGATGCAACTATAAACCAGTATAACCTCTGTGAAAAACATTATGGAGATTCCTTCAAGGTCTACTAGAAGATCTACCATTCTATCCAGCTATCCCACTATTGGGTAACTACTTAAAGTAAAAGAAATAATTTTTTAAAAAGACACTTGCACCTCATTATTTATACTGTACAATTCATAGTTGCAAAGATAAGGAATCAGCCCATCAAATGAGCAGATGAGGAAAATGTGGTATATATTCAACATGGAGCACTACTCAGCCATCAAAAGGAATGAAATGTTTTTTTGCTGCAAATCAGATGGTACTGGAGACCATCACTTTATACAAAGTATCTCAGGTATGGAAAAACAAATGCCAAAATTTCTCACTTATATAGGGGGCTAAAGAGTGGTATATATGGCCAGAAAGTGGTATACTGAACACTGAAAACAAATATGGGAGGGCCAGAAGGATACATACCCAGTACAGTGTACATTATTAAGATGCTGGGTTGGAAGCCCTGACTTTAACATTATACATTTCATCCATGTAACAAAAAATATATGTACTCCCTAAATCTAAAATTTTAAAAAGAGAGAGGTTACACAAAGAGAGGGTCCATACGTTGAAGACACTGGGATAAAGTGGATTTCTTTAGTGTAGGACTTCACAGAACCTCAAACATGGTCAGGTGCAGTGTGCACCTCTAGAGCAGATGGCTCACAACAGACCAACCTGGTCACTGAATACAGATGAACCCCAAGAGCACCTGTGGTTCCCACAATGTTCTGTAGTCAGAGCTGTTGCAGAGGATAAGACTTGGACAAATTGTACATCAATTATTACAACATCTATTTCAATAGCACCCTGGAATCTTTTACCTCCTTTGTTTGTTTAAACTATCCCTAAAGAACTCTTTGGGTTAGGAAGCGTGTATTTAAACTGGTAAGGAAGCAAATACAAATCAGGTAGATAAACAGTCAGAGAAGTGATTTAAAATTGTTCTTTCTAAAGAAATTACCTGTTTTCATAAGATTCAACATCTCAAGGGAAGAAGATTGGCTGATAATACTATCCCATTTCATGCTCATTTTTTTCCTTTGCCCATATTTAGAGAATGAAGAGATACCAAGAAAACACTAACTCAGCATCCTATGCTCTAAGCTGATTTAAAAAATCTAGAGTAAAACCAAAATGGCAATGATCACACAGTGGTAAAAGATTGAACTGGAAAGAACATTTACCTCCTTCACCCAGAGTACAATAGGGTTTCTTGGTGCCTCATACCAATCCTATGTGTTTCTTAACAAGATATGATGAGTTAATGGATAATCCTGCTAAAAGCAGCACTTGAAACTTCAAGGCAGAAAATTGGGACAATTTTGGTTAAAGGGACTTTATAGAAGGAAAACATTTGTCTTCATACTATGCTCAAAATGTGTGCACGGGCATATGGAAAAATCCAACCAACTGAGCTATCTAAATCATGAAAGCATTCCATCTGCTAAATTTTACTTCTTCTGATACTTAGGAATGCATGCTTGTTAAATAGCCTCTAGGCCTATGGTAATATGAAGATTAAAAACATACGTTATTTTAATAATATCACTTAAACGAGACAGGTGGCAAATCTACCACTCTTTGGAAGAAATCGAGCCTAGAAATAAACATGATAGTCCACAGCACAACTAAGAGGAAAATATTAAAATGCTTCTAACAATTCATGAACTTGAATGGAAGAAACAACTAATGAAGCTGCTTGTAGTAAATTGCTTAGTCTAAATTTCTATTTTGCCAAATTTTTCATGCTGGCTGTGGACCTACTATAATTGGCACAAGAAGGTATAAATTTAAGTTTTGTTAGATTAGTTAATTATAATTGAGATCTAGTTAGCCTCAAAAAGGGAGGGGACAATATCTTCACAGGCATGCTATTCCTTTAAATCTTATATTACTTTTAATCTCTCCATTAATTATTATTTCTGGAATTCAACAGATTACACTGCAATAGTGCTTTAATATGCTTTGATAATGTGAAAGTTTGTGCTTCTCTTTCCTACTGTAGGATGTACTAACATTATTTGTTTAACAAATCAAAACTTTCTAATGCCCACAAAATGCAATTGCAGATGTTTTGCTTTAAAATCATAGGACAGAAAGTTTAAAAAATAAGGATTCTTAGAGACAATCACATTCCTACCTTTTACCATCAAAGAAAATGAGGTGCAGGGACACATGGACTGTCAGGGCATCATCTACTGTTCCTCAGAATGCTAACCCAGCCCCACTTCTTTCCAAGGCTGCTTCCACTGCTAGGTTGGGAGGTTAACCCCTTCCCATCCCCACACCCACTGGGCTTTGGACAAGCTTCTTTAACCCCATGCCTCTTGTTGATAAAGTTTGAATCAAACCATTCTTCCTGGATCCTTCATTGGAGCACTGAGTTAAGACCCCAGTGTTTTTGTTTTCAGCTTAGGTTTCTATGTGTTTCTCTGCTGATCTCATTTAGGATGTAGTTGTGCATACATGGGCACTCACCCAAGCACAACCACACATACATAGCACACACTCACATGCACAGGACACGTAACACACACAACATGCTTCCTCATTCACAGTGAGAGACCCTGAACATAGGCATTTGCACTTGTTATCCAAATGCTTTGCAAACTGCCCCCACTTTTGATAGTATTTATTCAGATATTTTATCCCTTGTTCTGTCCATCTATCAGAATACTCCAGTATTAGATTTTAGAGAATCTTAGAGGTGAATGAGCCCCTATCCAGAACTCAGTTGCTGTGTCATTGAGTCTCCAATATCGGCCAGGCCTTTTCTCAGCTCCTGCCCTCCAGTCAGCTTGGCTTCTGCCAAGGTCTCAATCCATACTTAACCCCATCCACCTGCTTAGTCAGTTTTGCCAGGATGAAAAAGTTTGAAACATTTAAATATTTTCTGCTTGAAATTGGTTGCTTTTTCTTACAAATACTATTAAATCTAATGATCTAGAAAGATACAGCAAAATTAACAAAAATTACTGTCCTTCAAAGGAAATAAAAAATTACTTTGTAGGTTTGGCACCCATTGCTCAGTAGTTAGGGCGCTAGGATACACCAAGGATGGCGCGTTCGAACCTGGCCTGGGTCTGCTAAACAACAATGACGCTGCAACAAAAAGAATAGATGAGTATTGTGGTGGGCGCCTGTAGTCCCAGCTACTTGGGAGGGAGGCTGAGGCAAGAGAATTGCTTAAGCTTAAGAGTTAGAGGTTGCTGTAAGTTATGACGCCACAGCACTCTACTGAGGGTGACATAGTGAGACTGTCTCAAAAAAAAAAAAATTATTTTGTAAACCAAAAAACATTTTTGGTATGTGGCTAAAACTCATGTACCTAAGATTTTATAGAGAGGTCATTATAAAAGTTTTGACACAGTCTATGTTACGGCCCCTCATTTCATTTCAAGAAACAGAGTTGATGGAGTCTTTTTGGATTCCCCTGCATAAGTTTCAATTTCCTCAGCCTAATCAGTGTTGCTAGAAGGGCTCCATTTGTTTCCATCTGTGTGGATTTTATATTTTTTGATTTTTTTGTGTATCTCGAAACTTTTGTAATGACCCATGATAGCACGTCTCCTTTAAAAAATTGTGGCCCATAAGATAGAAATATACTGCTGCATGGTGAAATGTCAGAACTGAGATTGATTAGCACAGAAATGAATGCACAGAACTGCACCTAAGATTCATATGTCCTCATGTCTTCAGCTAATGTAAAGTAGAATTATTCTAAGGAAAAATAATTCAAAAGAGCACTGAATATATGAAACTGTTATTCCATGACAGAAAGTTAATAGACAGGCAGAAGGTGTTGTTTGGTGGCTGTGACAAAGCAGGATGACAGATTCTGAATTTGTAAGGGTGTTCTTTTTTTTTTTTTTTTGTTTAATTTTACCAGTCAGAAATTTTTCCTGGAGAGAAGAGTTGAAGATAGGTTATCCTTTCAAAATCAGAGGAAAAATGAAAATGAAAGCAGCATTGCTAGTTTTAGCTGGCAATCATAAGGAGTCCGAACAAGTTTAATTTATTATTCACTGGAAAGCTATGGAATCGTAGAGTGAAAAGATGCATACATTCATAGCACAAAATATTCAGCTTCTTAAATGAGGGAAGAATGAAGATGTATGGGGTTGCTTTAAAATACCCATAGCACCAAAATGCAAACCAAGAGAAAACTTTATCAAGAAATTTGATTTGGGATTATTTTACCTTCGATATTATAACATGAGCCAACATTTGTATGTTACAATCTTGAAAATCCAGCCTAAAATTGCAACTCACCCAAGTCACCTGTTCAAAATATATAAACTGGACCACAAAGCGGGGGCATCAGGGAAAGTGCCGGAAGCTAGGGCCTCATGGATAGAGTAAGTGCTCTGTGTTTTTGTCTTAGGTAGGAATCCTAAACCAGCTCACCCCAGCCTATGCTGGATACACAGACAAAAAGGGTGCTCAAGGAAGGTGCTTGCAGTGAGGAGGAAGGGGGATGCAGTTGGAAGAACATTAGTTAAGCAGAAAGAGAGATCTGTGTGTCCGTGACCAAGTTACTTAAACTTTCTAAGCTTTAATTACCTCATTTATAAATTAGGAATGACAAGATCTACTTTGAGGACTTCAGTGCATTTAGAATAAAATGATTAACAAGAAGTGGTCACCTCAAAAATGTTAGTTGTTTTGCCTGTCTTGAAAAGTTACATGCAAAGGAGTACTCTGATGTGGCATCACTGAAAATTTCAAAGCAGGCTTTGCATCCCTTCAATAGCTTCTCTATACTCTAATTTACCAAAGGTGGTTGTTTGTTGAAGAGGAAAAAAATATTTTCTACTCTCTTAGGTTCAGTGTCTGGGTGCCTGCAAATTAAACTGAGTAAAAGACAAATTCTTAGGAGAAAATAGGAACAATTTTCATTAATATTTATATATGAGTGTTCACAGAAGTGAAACAAAAAAAAATTAAAAAATAAATTAAAATTGGGGTCTTACATACTATTTTAAAACAAAAGAGGCTTGAGCTTCAAGGGACAATAAACTGTAAGGAAGTCATTAGAAAGCCTTGGGGGAACTAATGGAAGATAAGGTTTATTTTAGTAAGGTCTGTTTACACAAACTCATCTCCATAGCAACTCTTCATCTCTGATGATGAGAACTGCTCTTCCTGGCTGGATATGGAAGCTGATGCCCATAATCCCAGCCCTTTGGGAGGTCCAGGTGGGAAGATGGCTGTGGTCAGCTTGGGCAACATAGACAAATCCTGCCCTTACCAAAAAATAAGATTATCTGGATGTGGTGGCACGGAGTCAGGAGCACTGTTTGAGCCCAGGTGTTCAAAGTTACATGAGCTATGAACACAGTAGTGCACTCCAGCCTGGTGACAGAGTGAGACCTTGCCTCTTAAAAAACATTTTGTTTGTGATATGGGCTGATCTTACTGGAGTTAGGTGATATCTCAAAGTAGTTTTGATTTGCATTTCTCTGATAATTAAGGATGGTGAGCATTTTTTCATATATCTGTAGGCTGTGCGCCGATCGTCTTCGGAGAAATTTCTCTTCAAGTCCCTTGCCCACCCTGAGATGGGATCACTCGTTTTCTTCTTGCTAATACGTTTAAGTTCTCTATGGATTCTGGTTATTAAACCTTCATCCGAGACATAACCTGCAAATATTTTCTCCCACTCTGAGGGCTGTCTGCATGCCCTACTTACTGTGCTCTTGGCTGTGCAGAAGAGGGGAGAAGGGCGGATGGGTGGTTGGAGGGTGACCAGAAAGATCAACTATATATCTGTCTAACAAGGGTACAAGTGAACTTTTCTAGAAATAGAATATAAATGTTTTGATACAGTGACTAAGCAAATGACATGTATATTTATGTTAACCAGCTTGATGAAGGTATTTCAAATTGTATATGAAAACAGTACAATGTGCCCTATGTTTGCATTAATGTATACAGCTATCAATTAATAAAAAAAAAACATTTTGTTTTTAATTGTCTGCCTCTTCCTCATAGAAGGGGATGGAAGTGGGCATTTTGTTTCTAGGTAGACAAGGAGAAGGCAGAGACCTCTTGTATGTGTTGATTCTCAGTTCCTCTTAAATTAAAATAATCCCTATACCAAAGTGGCATACTTTGAGTGGCATATTCTAATCCTCCTTCATGTTCAACTGTTACGTGCATATGTAACTTACTCAGAATAATAGGGAAAGATTCAGAAGAAACATGGCTTGAAGCTGTATCTGTAACACATTTGCTGGGCTTCTGATCCCTGGAAGACATCTCACAACTGCATTCAAACACCATCCAAGAATGCTTTTAGAAGATCTGTTGCTCAGAATTCTTGCCTAAGCTAATAGAGGTTAAATGAGTTTTCAGGTCAGCTTTTCTAAAAGAAAAATTCATGCATGAGTCTCTGGGATCTTGCCATGCATCTATGCATTGCATTCACAATTCTGATATTCTGGGGTGGTCCAGCCAGACTAGACCTCCCAGTAGTAATGAATATTAATATTACTGTGGTATGAAGTATAATCCCATATGTATATGGAAACATTCTTGCTATTTTTTTTAGTTTGATTAACCCTTTCATAACAGATAAGTTCCATTTATGTCACTGAGAAGTAATTTACTATGAAATTTTAGGGGTTTACAAAACTATTTCCCAAACAGTGGGAAAGTGCAACTCAGAAATTCTAGGATTCTATGGTCTCCTGGGTGACAGGAAGGATATAACCCACTAAATACAACTATATAGATTTCTAGGAGTCTGTGTACCTTCTCAGCATTCCTATTCCAGAGGACACTTGCAATCATAAAATCAATTGAGTCTTAAAAAAAAATCAATTGAATCTCTTATGGTATTTTTTTCACTATCAAGTGTTTCCATGCCTTCTACTGTTTCCAGTTCATAAATGAAAGTTAATTAGCCTTTACAAACTATGACACTAAGAAAATACATGTTTTCCACCCACATAAGAAAAAAACTCAATTTAATTCAAGCTCTGGGAAAGGAGAGAAGAGTGGAGAGGGATTGGTGGGCTCCCACCCAAAAGACACAATATAAAGGTATATGGTACATCTCCTGGGTGAAGGGCACAATTATAACAGGGACTTTACCTAACAAATGCAAACAATGTAACCTAATTGTTTGTACCTTCTTATTAATCTTAAATTTTTAAAAATAATAATCATAAAAAAACTGTGCTTTTCCTACCACAAAATAAAGAAAAAAATGAAAATATGTATTTCTGGATGGATTTTGGCTTAAAATCCTCAAGGAATCATCTCTGTAATTGTGATTCATTCTCCTTTTATGATTTCTCTATTAATTCACCATTTCCACTGCTGGACACAGAAGTAACTGTGTAGGTTTATGGAAGAATTAATTCCTCATGCTGTATTATTTTAAATATTCGGTATTGCTTGAAGTCAGGCAGAAAAGGTAAGTAAGGTATCAGTTTAAAGGCTGATACATCTCTGAATGCTTTGAGTGGACAGCAAATAAACATTACGTATAATCAAAATGTTACTATATCACATAACTCTTGCTGTTTCTGTTTCATAACCTTGCTGATTGAAGACCACCAGCTGGAATGAATTATGCTGAACTGCATGGTGATTTTGTGACAATAACAAATGAGGACCAGAGTGAGACCACAAAGTATATTGTATATCCACTTGCAGCTCAAGGCTATATTTCAGGATTCAGTTTTTAGCAATGTGTATGCCTCACTGAATACTGTAGGCTCCAAATGGTGTTGACAGATACGATTGCACTGGGCAGATGTTGACCAGCTTGAGTGCTCCATAGCATCTTTGCTTTTGCATTCCTTCAGCTTGTGGTGGTTTCCATTGTTTCCTAATATATTTCAAAAATTGTAATTAGACTTATTATTGATGACTCAAGTGGGTTTTTCAAAAGTGCTTATAGCCTTATCTGATTTACTAATAAATAAAACTAATGCTACCATGCTTAAAACAAATGCTCTTAATCATTTATTAAACATTTACCTGATATCTGACTAAAAAATTGTTAGGCTATAATTTGAACCTTTCAAAAAAGCAATAAATAATAGAAATTTATACATGTCCCATAATTTCTTTGATTCACAAATACAAGTTATAGGTTATACCAGGAAAAGAGAATCAACTCTATTCATTCCCACACACACTTGAAGCAGTCTCTCACACTTCTTATAAGGCTCAAATGTAGGCTTAACATTGCCTGTAATCCCATGTCTTCTTGGAAACTTATTTTCTTTGACTCAGTGTTCCCACTGAGCAGGGAATGACCTTAACCTCTGATGGAAAATAAGACACAGCAGGTATCACTCAGAAGATTTAATATCTCTGAATATACATATAAATATAGATATATATACACACACACATATATTATATATACATGTATATATATGATGTCGAATATGCCGGGATATGAGAGAGCTTGCTAGGCAGAGAGAAAGCGTCGGCTTGTAAAACTTCAAACTTCTGGTAGTAATTTTATAATGTTTTCATATCCCCTTAAAATTTAGACCAAATTGGGGGAGGAGGCAAGATAGCTGACTGCTGCCAGATTTCCACAGAGGTTCCTGGCCAGAAGGAGAGTTAAACAGAAGTTTACCAAGTAAGCTGATGATTTGGAGCTGAGCCATCAGAGAAGATTGAAGAGCACACATCACTCCTGCTGAGGCAAGCTACGACCCCAAGGAAACAAACAATAGATACAAAACCCATTGCAAAGTGGACAGGAGACCTCCTCCATGACAACAGCTTGCAGTGCACTTTCTACAAACAAGTGAGGAGAGTTCAGATGTCTTCTTTTTCTATTCCATGAGAGAGAGCTGCTAAAAATTGGATCTCCTTCCCCAGAGAGGACCCACTAGTGTGCCATGGCACTCTACTGCCAGGCATAAAACTATCATATACTCTACCTCCAAATCTGAACTCCCAACACTCCCCTCCACTCCCACCCCAAGGTCTAGAAGCCTGTTCACTGCAGAGTCCAGACTATTGGACATTATCTCAAGAGGTTTGGATAAGGCATGGCCTATTAAAATTCTGTGCTGATTCAGCAGCACAGGTATATAGCAGGAACTGTGGTCCGAGGGAGCCATACAGGAGAGGGAGAAATTGTGCCCCGCAGCATGATGCACCAGTGGCAGCAGCAGCAGCAGAGGAAACAGCAGGGCTCATTCCCCAGTGATATTTTGGAGAAACACTTCCCATCTCTCTTAGCAATCAGAGGGAGCTACACCTCTACTCTGGTGGCAGCCACAGAAATGCAGGCCCCATAGCAAAGACTATGCCTGAGTTGGTACCTGCCCAGGCAGGGACAGCAGGGATGGAGACTAGAATATGTGCATGCAGAAGTGGCAGAGTCCCAGGGCATGGCTGAGACAGAATTGCTGCTTTTGTGAGCCCAAGATGCACCTGGCCCCTAGTGGAGCATAGCTGGGACAAAAGCAGGCCTGGCAAAGGCATCACTTCAGGGAGGGGTAGAAACTGAGAGTGAACTCTAACCATGCCCACCCCAACACAGAGTGCAGTGGAGATAGAGACACCAGCTCTGTAAGAATTGGTGCAATGGCAGCAACACAAGGTGGAGCTGAGTCACAGTTTCTGTGAACTCAAACAGCACCTGGCCTTCATTGGAATACAGCTGGGACAGAAACACAAATTCTGTAAGAATATAAGTGGAAGCAACATCAATCTTGGGTGGGGCTGGAACCAAGTGACACTCCCCAGCTTCCATTAAGAACCCAAAGTAGTCAGGCATCAGCTCCCCCTGCCAGCTGGTGGCAGAGTGTGGCAGTCTGGCTGAGGAGACATAGATCTCCCTGTGACTTAGGCAGGTACAAACCCCTGGTGCATCTGTTCATTGGAGGGAACTTGGCCACAGCTCTGAAGGGGGTTACCAGTGCCTGGGTGTGACAGAGGTGCAAGGTGGGGAAGGAGGCCTCAACTCTCCTAGACTAACTCATTTGCTGGGTGGGCCTTTCTGACTCCACAGAGCACTGCAGTGAGCCACACTCGAGCTGCCA
The DNA here is from genome assembly GCA_963574575.1 of Galagoides demidoff. Classification (NCBI taxonomy): domain Eukaryota; kingdom Metazoa; phylum Chordata; class Mammalia; order Primates; family Galagidae; genus Galagoides; species Galagoides demidoff. Next base: position 37,224 of record CAUYQV010081352.1, read on the forward strand.
GCACACTCCCTGCTATCTAGTTGCTGGAGACCTTTTGAACTCTCCCACTTGAGACTTGGTAATGACTGGGACAATGGATTTGGAACTCTTGACCTGGGCCAATTACCCAAGGACCATCCAAGGTGGTACTCTGGCTGTGTTATTGTGGGAAGATTTTATTTACTTCTCCAGTTGTTGACTCTGTGGGGGAGGATGTCTTAGTTGCTTGTATTTCTCCAAAGCCAAAAATTCAACCAGAGTTACTGATTCACTAGGATTGGACAGAGACTAGATGAATACAAGACAGAGCCACCTAACCCGACCAACCACACCAAGCAGGTTCTCAGTGTCTCAGGTTATAGTACTGTCCATACAGGTTTTTCCTTTGAAAACCTGTAGGGGAACAGCTGCAATCACTAGTCCCAGATCTTGAGAAAGAGCTGGTTAATCACTACTCAAGGAGACCGGAATCCAATTTCACCTTACCTGCTCATCTAACCAAATAGTGAAAGATAATCATGGGGCGGAATCAACAGAAAAACTCTGGCAACATGAATAATCAGAGTTGATAAACTCCCCCAAGGAACAACAAGGTGGACACACCAGAAGATCCCATTCATAAACAAATGGCTGACATTTCAGAAATCCAGTTTAGAATTTGGATGGCAAATAAGATTAACAGAATGGAAGTAAAATTGGCAATAGAAATTCTAGGAATAATTCAAAATTTGTCTCAAGAATTCAATGAATTCAAAGACAAAATCACCAAAGATTTTGACACATTGAGAAAAGAATTTGCAGCCCTCCAAGATATGAGAAATATAGTAGAATCCCTCAGTAACAGAATGAAACAGACAGAAGAAAGGATTTCTGATATTGAAGACAAAGCTTTTGAATGCTCCCAAATGCTCAAACAGGCAGAGAAGTGGAGAGCAAAAAATGGCCCTTTCTCTCAGAGAGCGGTGGGATAATTAAAAAAAAAAACCTATATTTACCTTATAGGAATTTCTGAAGGTGATGAGGCTGCTTTGAAAGTCCCACATGCTCTACTCCAAGAGATAATTGAGGAGAACTTCACGAACATGGCAAGAGATTCTGAAATTCAGATAGCAGACAGTTTCAGAACCCCAGCATGACTCAACTCAAATAAAGCATCTCCCTGACACATTATAATTAACTTTGCCAAAGTTAATATGAAGGAGAAAATTCTGCAAGCAGCCAGATGTAAGAAAACTATAACCTACAAGAGGAAGAACATTAGAATGACTGCAGATCTCTCTGCTGAAACTTTTCAAGTTAGAACAGGATGGTCATCGAACTTTAACCTCTTAAAACAAAATAACTTTAAACCCAGGATCCTGTTTTCAGCTAAATGGAGTTGCATTTATGATGAATAATTTAAATACTTTAATGATATTCACATGTTCAAGAAATTTGCCATTACTAAACCACCTCTCCAGGATATTCTCAAACCCATCCTCCACAATGACAAGCACAATGCTCTACCACCAAAGTAAATGTACTCAGAAACTTTTGATCAACTTTCCACTTCCACAGTGGTGAAAGGATTAAAAATGTCTCCTGGACTTTTGAAAAATTTGATACCAAAAGTACTACCAGGCTTATCAATATTCTCAGTTAATGTGAATGGCTTAAATTGTCCTCTAAAGAGGAACAGGTTGGCTGACTGTATACAAAAACTCAGGCCAGATATCTACCACATACAAGAATCTCATCTTACCTTAAAAGATAAATATAGACACAGGGTGAAGGGATGGTCATCTATAATTCAGACAAATGGCAATCAGAAAAAAGCAGGTGTTGTGATTTTAATCGCAGATATAATTGGCTTTAAACCAACAAAAGTAAGGAAACATAAGGATGGTCACTTCATACTTGTTAAGAGTAGCACTCAACATGAGATTTCAATTATTAACATTTATGCACCCAACCAGATTGCACGTCAATTTATAAGAGAGACCCAAACAGACATGAGCAACTTGATTTCCTCCAGCATTATAAAAGTCAGAGATTTTAACACCCCTTTGGTAGTGTTGAATAGATCCTCCAATAAGAAACTAAGCAAAAATTTTAGACTGAAACTTAACCATTCAAAAATTGGATTTAACAGACATCTACAGAACATTTCATCCTAACAAAACTGAATATACATTTTTTTCATCAGTCCATGGAACATCCTCAAAAACTGATCATATCTTAAGTCACAAGTCTAACTGCAGTAAATTTGTAAGAATAGGAATTATTCCTTGCATCTTTTCAGACCATAATGGAATAAAAGTTGAACTCAGTAAAATAAGAATCTTCATACTCACACTAAAACATGGAAACTAAATAACCTTATGCTGAATGATAGCTGGGTCACAGATGAGATTAAGAATGAAATTACCAAATTTTGGAACAAAACAATAATGAAGACATGAATTACCAGAACCTCTGGGATACTGCAAAAGCAGTCCTAAAAGAGAAATTTATAGCACTGCAAGCTTTCCTCAAGAGAACATAAAGACAGGAAATTAACAACTTAATGGGACATCTCAGGCAACTGGAAAAGGAAAAACATTCCAATCCCAAAACCAGCAGAAGAAAGGAAATAACCAAAATTAG
>CAUYQV010081353.1:0-21396 GCA_963574575.1 Galagoides demidoff
CCTTCTTTCCTTCCTTTTTTGCTTCCTTCCTTCCTTCATTCCTCTCTCACTCCCTCCCTTCCTTCCTTTCCTCCTCCCTCCCTCCCTCCCTCCCTCCCTCCCTCCCTCCCTCCCTTCCTTCCTTCCTTCCTTCCTTCCTTCCTTCCTTCTTTCCTTCTTTCCTTCTTTCCTTCCTCCCTTCCTCCCTCCCTCCCTTTCTTCCTTCCTTCCTCCCTTCCTTCCTCCCTTCCTTCCTTTTAGACAGAGTCTCACTCTGTTGCCCAGGATAGAATGCCATGCCTTCAGCCTAGCTCACAGCAACCTTAAACTCCTTGGTGTAAGTGATCCTCCTTCCTGAGCCTCCCATGTATCTGGGACTATAAGAACCCACCACAACACTCAGCTAATTTTTCTATTTTTAGTAGAGATGCTCAGGCTGGTCTTGAACTCCTGAACTCAAGAGTTCCCAGAGTACTAGGATTATAGGTGTGATCTACCACAGCTGGGTTGAAACGGGGGTGTTTTGATAGCTCCTTACATTTCCTAGGTGGAAATCCTCATGGCACATGATGAAATGCAATTACAACTACCTTTAATCTTCTCTGTGACATAAAAGAATGTTTTCCCCTGATCTCATCACATAAATGAGAATGAGCATGGTACCTCAAACAAGGAAGGGAGATTCAAGCGTTTTGCAGAAACCATTTATTGTACCTCTGGGCAGCTGCAGAAAGGCCAACTATTTGGATGAGTCACAGCTGTGCTCCCGACGGTTTATCTCATCCCCATAGTGTGTTTGTTATGGGTGCCCTGTAACAGCTATCTGACCTGGTGCTGTCTTATAAAACAAACTTCATAAGCGCATTTTTACACCCATATCCATGTGTTCGTCTGTGTATGCTCACACATGCATGTAACTGGAAAAATAGGTATGGAAAAGTCAAAGTAACGACCCACTGGTGTTGAGACTGTGATGGTTTTCTGGGTGGTTTTATTCCCTGCAGTCAACTCTCGACATCACAGAGGATGTCTGTGATGGCGCTGTGTGGGGGCAGTGGAGACGCTGTGAGGAACAGTACAAATGTGGCCTTGCCCTGCACCCAGATTTTCCAAGTGCTATACTATAAACATAAATTCATTTTGAAATAAGAAAAGACCAATAAAAGTGAACATTTTAAAAGCCTTTATTGGATGTGCTATCTGAATTAAGCTACGAATGTAAAGAGATAATTTGTTTTAATTGCAGCTATTTCACGGACAAGATAAAATTGCATCATTTAAGATACTACTAATATGGTTAAGTAAGTTCTTTTGTTGGCATCCTTGCAGACATTTAGAGAGTGTTGCAGATACAGAGAGGGAGAAGAATCCTGTCTACAGCTTCTGTTTATCCAGGGATGGGGACGGGGTTGGGGTGAGGATGAAGGGAGCAGAGCTATGCGTGGTCAGCCCTGCTGGACCTTGGCCCCCCACCTGTCTCCCGGTTGTCCTGTCTTGTCATCAGGGATCAGCCTGCCCCACCTCCTATCTTCACATTTGTTTTACTGTTACAGTCATTCTCTCTGCCCTGCCTCACCCCTCCTGCCCTTGAATTCTCATCACTGCCCCCTTGAATATTGAGACAGAAATAATTTTACTATTAGTTGTTTTTACTGAAAGTCATATATGGTGGACTTAGATTTTCAAGGTTTTTGTTTCTATGACCAGGACTTCTCCTTAAATCCTAAAACCATCCAGAGAAATTTCACAAGCAGGGTAGGCCAGGGGTAGCCTGGGACCCTGCCCTCCACCCGTCCGTTTCTGCAGGTGGACAGCCTCCAATTGGCCCTCATTCTCTTCCTTGCTCCTTCTGTCTCCGCAGTACGCTCTGTGAAGGCAGGACTACGTCTGGGTTTGGCTACCATTTATTTATCCACAGTCCCTGGCAGTACTGGCTCGGAGTGTGCGCTGTACATTATTTATTAAATCAATGAGTGGCTGTCAGCATTGGCATTTCAATGGAAAGCCAGAAAACTTAACAAGGGAACGTGAAGAGCAGACACCATCAGCAGCTGGAATTCTGCCCTTAGAGTGTCTGATTTGTTCATCTCTGTTCAAAAGAGTGCCTACGCCTTTGCCTCTTTCCTCAATTACAGCATGGGCTCAACGTCTGATGAAAACTTCAGCTCGTAGCAAGTCAACACCCACCTTCAGCAAATGATCCTGCACTGCCGATGCTAAACCCAAGGCTCCTCTGCCTGCCAGAATAGCTCTGGAATCCCCTGGTGGGGACTGAACACCCCGAAAGTAAGCCTGTCTTCGTCATTCTAAAGCCCAGGAGCAGGCAGCCTGCAGCCAGCAGCAGTGACTGTCCAGGGGTGTCTTCTCTTCCTATTCCTTGACCTGAAGTCTGTCTCAGGATTCTCAGAAGGAAGCTGGGCCTTTGAAGCTCTCTCTTATTTTCTCCAGCCGAGATCTCAGAATCGAAATATTCTGAATTGAATCCATTATCTTACTCCCCCTCTCCAATGGCTATTTCTCCCCTACCCTTCATTGTGTCTCCAATCCCCTAACGGAACACCTGGAGATCATCTTGAATTCTTTATATCCCTCACTCCTGGGTGGGGCTTCCATGACTAAAAGTACCATAGACTGGGTGACTTAAACAGTGCTGTCTCGGGAGGTTAGAAAGCCAATTACAAGGTGTCAGCAGAGTCAGTTTCTCCTAAGGCCTCTCCCACCGGCTTATAGATACCCACCTTTCCCCGATATTTTCACACAGAATTCCTCTCTTGTGTGTGCGCTCACATTTACCTTCTTATAAGTCATATTGAATTAAGGCCACCCTATCGACCTCACTTTACTTAATTACCTCTTTAAAGATTCTTCACCAAATGCAGACAGATACTGGGGGTGAGACTTCAACATAGGAATTCAACCCATAACATTACCCCATCCTTCGGCAGGACCTAGTGATGACTGAGATCCCAGCCCCATCATTTACTCCATGTGTGATTAGAGAGCAATTACTTAACATTCTGAGTCAGTCGGGTTCCAGAAACTAACTCAAACTCATTTAATCAGAAAAGAAATGTATTAAAATTATCACAGCCAACAGAAATTTTAAAAGGGTCAGAGAACCAGCATGGAGGTTAGCTAGCCAAATCCAGACGTGCAGAGCCGTCTCTCCCACCTGCAGTGGGGACTGCTGTGTGTGCATTCTCAACCCCAAGGTCACGGGCAGCTGGCATTGCTGCTGGAGCCCCTGCAATGGAAGCGGGGGGGCAGAATAGGACTCCTGCTGCTGCTTTCTCCAGAAGTCCCCCCCACAAACCCTCTTTCTTTACATCTTTAGATTCTGGGGAAAACTCTGACACGGGCACATCTGTGGGTGGAGACTCTCTCAAGGTCAGTACTGTGGCTATCGAGAAATATGGAAAAAGTGAGCAATTGGTATTTACTGTGGCTATCGAGAAATACGGAAAAAGTGAGCAATTGGTATTTTCAACTTCTATATTTGAAGATGATTTCTGCTTTCCAGCAAGACTTACTCATAAGACAGGGCATTCTACAAGCACAGAAAAGGGCTTTAGATGCAGGCACTCCCAAAGTAGGAAAACACACACTACCTCCTGTAATTTCAAGTTGCTTTTTGTGTAAAATGCATCTAATAATAGTACCCACTTGCCAAGGTTATTATTGGCACCAGATAGGACTGTATATGTGAAGCAGTATGTTGAACAACCTGAGAATGGTAAGGCACTAAAATAAAATGCTTTTATTGGTTTCTGTCTATTTGCTGTGCTGTGTTGGGTCTTCCTTGTCATTGTGGGTGGAGCCCATAGCTTTCTAGTCACTTACTGTTATTGGAAATAAACAGTGAAGTCTAATTCATGACAATGTAGCCCAGTTTAAAATTTGAATCCCACATTTATTTTAATGTAGTTGGGAATAACAAATAGTATCACTTAGTTCACACAGAAACTCAGAGATAGAAGGTTCGGCAGACGCCTGGGGCCTATTTGTTTTGCATCATATTCCCAAAGGGGGCAAGTTGGAGACAGGGCAGTGCTGGATTCACTGTGGCACTCTGCTTCATGAAGACAGGGATTTCCCCTTTTTATAGGACAGGTGTACCAGTGGCTTTGCATGGGTGAGTAAACATCTATATTCTTCTTTTAGGTGCTAGGTATTTAAGGGAATGCCGGGAAATACCATCTGCCCCATACCTGGTGACCTTGGGGACTCTGGTTTCATGATAAATTGAGTAGAAAGGAAGATTTTATTGGGGGGGGGGCACACGAGGGATATCCCGGAGCAGTTAACTCACTATCAGACAACTTAGAGACAGCTTTAAGCTAGTTGAAATTACTGACACTCCTGTTTGTCTTCACACAAGTCCTTCCCCTCCTCAGAGCACAGGTCCACCCCCTGGCTCTGTACTGGGGAGTGGGGCACAGGTTATTCTCAAATTTCTGAGATTCCCCTTTATTTAGGTCTTGATCCTCAGATTTACGGAAGCTTGGGGATGGGGTAAAGAAAGGGGCTGAAAATCCTTCTGGCTGGCACATGCTGCTGGCTCCTTATAGAGCTATAAGATGTGGTTGATCCAACACAGATATTCTCGCCATCCACATTTGCCTTAGTTCCTTTCTCTGTCCCTTGCCCAGTAGCAGCCTTCCTGGCCTAGTGCCAGCTAAGTAGCCCCAGCCTGCCTATTGGACCCCAGGAGATTCATTCTTCTTTAATGTTAAATACAGTGAGTATCGGCCTTCCCAACACTGTCCCTTCTTTTTGCCTGGTCTTTTCTCTTCAATTTCTTTCTCTTCTTTAAATATTCAGAGGAGAGATGAGAAAATCCGCCCCATAAGCAGACATCCAACTGGGACAGGAGGTGATGCTTCTCCCTGGAGGCTGCCTACCACACCACGGTCCCTAGAACTGCGTGTCTTGGACCCCACACCCTCTTCAGGAAAAAAGGGAGCACCCTCTTCTCCTGCCCTCACAGAGATGGGAAGAAGAAAGCTACAATCCTGTTTCTCTAACACCAACTTTCTCTTGCATGATGTGGTTAGCAGCTCAAATTTCCCTACATTTCTTTTTATTTAAGTTTTCTTAGTAGGGCTATCTGCAGGCTGCCCTGTTCTCCAGAGTCTCGGGGTTATACACAGAACCAGTCCCCACTGTCTAGTTTTGCCTTTTTAGGGTGCCCTGGCACTTGCCAGCAGCTGGACCTGCCCCAGCTCTGTCATGCTCAAGTCAGGGAGATGGCTACCCCCGCCCACATCACCCTGATCTTGCTGGACCCTCTTAGGCTAAAGCTGCTAGGGTTTGGAAGCATACTCTGCACCTTTTTGAAGTTATATATCCCCTCCAAAATATATTGCTTTTGTTTACTTTCCCGAACCTCCAGATAGTTGTTTTTGTATTTTTGTCCAGAGTTTACAGTTATCTATGTAACAGCTATCTATGGCTTCTGGGAGCCATCTCTACCTTGCCAAAAGCAGAACTGCCCTTCTGCATTTCAAATTCTTTTCTCCACCTACCACAGCATTGTAATACATGGTTAGGACTTAACAATTACTCTAATGAAGAAATTAAAGGATCGTATTGGTTTTCTTCTCTCCCTTTCACATCTCAAATCACTGTTATTACACATTTGGTCTCAGCTGTACAATTCACCTATTGTGGCTTAGAATTTCTATTACCTGAAACTCTCCAACACCCAGGGCACCGGACAGAGTCTAGGAAAGAGTGTGAAAGATAAATATTTTTCTGCTCTCTGACAGTGACACACAGAAGTTCTTTCTGCATTCAAAACAGAGTCCAGAGCAGACCAGGCAGAGTGGGACACGCAAGTAGAGACAGTCCTCGCAGTAGATGCAGAGGGACAAAGGACTTCTGGGCTGGGGAGCCGAGGGTCTTGGGTCTTAGCAATGTGAGTAGTAAGGAAATTTAAGGAGTGTAAGAAGAAAGCATGGAAGACTGAGGCGGGCTCAGTCAACCTCTGGTTATTTTTGCACGCCTTTAACTTTATTCTCTTTGCAACATTCCATTTCCCTTTTTAACTTTTTAACTTTTTTTTCTCTTCTGTATTCAAATAATCCCAGAAAACGCCTTTCAAACTCTATGGGCACATGTGGGAGGACTTAAGGGAAGAGTTATATCTTGACGTACTTGCATTGCTAGTAATAATGATTTGATAAGCTTAAAACCAATGTTAAAGTATTAGTTGTAAGTAGGTTAGGAGTTGAATTAAGAAAATGATTGCAGAGAATGGGCAAAGGAAAACAGAAACAGGAGAGAAATGGGTGCAGAAAACTCTGAAGCCAGAGCAAAATGGACTGCTGGAGGCCGGGCACCTTTAAACAAACCTCCAGAAGCCTTTTGCTGAAACTTCACTTGTCCTGGCAGGACTCTGCAGCCGCGGAGGTCTCTAAGCCAGTGAGCCTCGCTGGGATGGGTGGGGCTACTCACTCAGAGAGAGGGAGTACTTTTGTAAAGTTAGAGTATGCAGAATGTTTAAACCTTGTGAAAGACAGCAAGATTTACTCTGGACCAGATAAGGAGATAAAAATATCTCTTTTCTTCTGTCACCTTGGTATATGACCAGAAGCGGCTGTCTGTCTGAGCAACAAGCTTCCTGAGTATTAATTGTCACTCCTGTGATTTGTGTGCATGGCCTAATTGGGGTCTTCTCTGACATCCTGCTGCTGGACTGTTCACCATCCCATGTTCTGTTTGTATTAAGATCATAAATATCTTAGGCAGGGGTTCTCAACCTGTGGCTCGCGACTCGTTTGTAACAATGAAAATACATCACGGCATGAGGAAGGTTGAGAACCACTGCCTTACAGCAATAATGATAAAAAGTAAATCTAGCCAGTCAACATAGTTAGTTAAAGAAATAGTTTAGTTAGAAAAATGTAAGCCTTTCCCTCATGAGATTTATGATTAAAACAATGGTTTATGAAATAAAAATGGAGCCTGGAGCAAGGCGGTGCATGTGTGTTGAACGTCATGAAGAAGGCATGCAGCCTCCTGGCCCAGCTACTTCTGAAACTTCCTCTTGTCTCTTGTTTTTTTCATTTTTCTTCATCCTCTCATTTGGGCCAAGCCACTGGGAGGGAATCCATAGCATAGTTGGGGCTGGTCCCCAACAAAACTATAAATGGCACTTTCCCCAGTAATCTGCATTTGAAAATTGTAATCCTTTCAGAATCCTTTGTTCTTCCATGGACTTTTCATTTTTCCTTTATGACCCACTTTGAAGTGTCTGGTTATTCAGAAAATCTTATTCAAACTTAATGTCAGAGAATGATTAGAGAGTGCTTATGCCAAATATTTTTCATCAGTGACCAAAGAAATTGGCCTGTATGATTAGACATGTGAGAATTTAGGCATTGTATTATCTATAGCTTTTCCTTACTTATCTGAACCAAACCTAACATAGTATTTTATTCTTGTTTTCATGCTTCTGTTTTCTACTCCAGATAACAATAGTAATTCATACGGCTTACAGGAAATTTGAAATTAGTATTATGTTCAAGGAAAAGAATACAAATACTCTATACTTTAGAATTCACTGAACATTGCTATTATTTTGGTATCATTTTAGTGTATATCATAAGAACTTTATCTATTAAAAGTTTTTATCTTACATTATCATTTTACTCAATTTTTCCCCACTGAATGCCACATCATTGACATTTCTTAGAGCTGGGTGTCTTTGAAAGATGATTTTTAAAGTCAACTTAGTTTTCTGTCTTACTCATGTACCAACAGCAGTATAAACATATATCAAATAGCATCTCCAAATTGAGTCTTGATTGAATCATAGTGAAATGAAGAAAAGATGTTTATGATTGTGATCCATTTATTTATTTGTTTTTATGAAGGATGCTGGATTTTATTAAACACTTTTTCTTTTCTTTAAATATCAGATTAATATGAGGGTACAAGTGATTAGGTTATAATATTTCCATTTTTAGACAAGGTCCCTATTATAGTTGTGTCCTGCTCCCAAGAGTTATACCATATACCCTTACATTGTGCCCATTAGATGAGAGCACGCCAGTTCCCCTCCCTCCTCCTGTCCTGTTCTTCCTCCTCCCCCTTCCCCACAAATTGAATTGAATTGAGTTTTTCTCTGGTTTGGGTGTGTGTTAGTTTGTCAACTGCTTTCATACTAGTATTGAGTACATTGGATACTTGCTTTTCCATTCTTATGATACTTTACTAAGAGGAAGGTGTTTCAACTCCATCCAGGTTAATACAAAAGATGTAAAGCCTCTATCATTTTTATGGCTGAATAGTATTCTGTGGCATACATATACCACAGTTTATTAATCCATTCCTGGGCTGAAGGGCTCTTATATTGCTTCTACATCTTAGTGATTGCAAATTGAGCTGTGATAAAATTTGAGTGAAAAATGTCCGTATGATAAAATTAATTTTTTTCTTCTAGGTAGATGCCTAGTAGTGGGATTGTGGAATCAAACAGAAGGCCTATTTTGAGTTCTCTGAGGATTCTCCATATTTCTTTCCAAAGTGGCTGTATTAGTTTACTGTTCCACCAACAGTGTAAAAGTGTTTCTTTCTCTCCACATCTATGCCAGCATTGGCAGCTTTGGGAAGTTTGGGTCAGCTTAAATGCAACTTGGTCTAAGGAGAATTTCTAACTTGTTCCCAAATTGGGTAATAAGAGCCTTTGAAAGAAAACACACAATAATTAATCAGGAATACTATTTACTGAACATTATCAAGATTTAAATGCCAAAGGAAGCTACATTGTTTTAGCCATAAAGGACAAAGTCAGAGGTGGGATTCTAAATGCCTAACTCCATTATAGATTATCCTTGTTGAACTAAAGAATTTGACAAGGGAACACAGGCTTATACAAGGCTCCTATTTGGACTAGTTTGTTTTGAAAAGAAAGAGATTTACATTATTAGAAAAAGATTATTCTAAAATTGTGTTACATTGACAGTATTAATAGCCAAGCCTCAGGTACCTAATGTAGGGATAATGATTACTAGATAATAAATGTAGTAAGAATATAATATAGATACAGTTACTCTGCTCCAGAGTAAATGCCAAGGTGAAAGCACTGGTCTCCTACAAGTAGCTTCATTACTGCAGCCACACTTCAGATGTCTCCTGAGAGGATGACAAAGATGATGATAATAGCTAACATTCAATGAGCACTTACATTATGCCAGAAAACATTCTACGTACATTAGACATACCAACTATTAAATCCTTTAACCACCCTTTGAGATGGGCACTATCTTTGGCACCAATTTACAGCCGAGAAGACTGATATACAGAGAGGTTAAGAAAATTGTCACAGTCACCCAGCTGAAGTTGAGGGGTTAGGATTTGAATCTAGGCAGTCCGACTCCAGAGGTAGCATTAACATTAGCATATCATGATATTATACTATTCCTAGCATGCTAATTAGTATCATGGTTAGCCTAATTTTGAGAAATGCATTAATTAGTTTTTCCCGAGTAAACACACACAATACCAGCCATTTATGAAGTATGTATAGCTTTCGAACTTCCTTTGCACACATTGCCACATTCACTTTACACAAACACCTCCCTTGTTTAAAAGAAGAGAAACATGCACCCCAACGAGTCAAGTACAACAGACTCAAGAAAAAAGAAAGTGACTGTTGACAAAGCCTCTAACTTGTACCTCACTGCCCTGATTGGCCACAGAGGCATTAAAGAGAAGAATCTTAGTTGAGTCATGCTGTTGACTTAACTAGGACCTGAAGACAGAGATTCTTTCTAAACCTAGAGAACATCCTTTACAACCAACATTGATAAAAATTAAGACCTCGCTGGAAACTGTGCCACAGGTAAAGTCATTCCTTCCTGCTGCCTTTCTCACCTTGGAACACACACTACGAACAGCAATGTCTTTTGAATGTGGAGAATGGCTCCCATTAGACTGAGTCAGGGTCACTCCCCAGTCGGGCTGTCAGGGAGGCCAGACTAGCTTCTCTAACTTCACCATCTGGATCATTTTGGTGACAGATTTTGGAAATTACCAGAGGTGAGCATAGAGTGACACACCGTGGCATTCACTCTGAAGGCATTGGCTGCCCAATGGTGGCCATTTCTCCGCAAACAAAATGCTTTCCTTTAAAGAAACACATGGCCCCTTTACATACTTCCCTGGGGCAAGCTAAAGCCTCTGGCAAACCTTCTCTGAGGACCTCAGAAACTACAGATGATACAGGGAAAAAATAAAGGCTTGCACAGTCTGGCAGTCCACTATTACAGGTAACACTTCAAGATAACCAGTGGGAACAAGATAAGGAAAGGAACCAAATTCCCTGGTAAGTGACAACTATTTCCACATATGCACTGTTGAGACTGTATTACTATAATTGTCCTTATAAATGTTAAGCATCTGCTAAATATCTGAATAAGAATCCCAACAAAATCATCTACTTTCACCTCAGTGCTCTCCTGGCCTTTTTTTCTATTTCCCTGCTGAATGCAAAAGATTGACACATGAACTGATGAATTACTGGATTTAAAGGTGTTCCAGGTATATTGGTGAAAGAGGAGGAGGCTTGGTGTGACGTGTTCGTCTGAAGGATTAAGTGTTTGTTGTATGAGGGGATATTGCTTATTTTTTATTACTGTTACTACGAATAAGTTGTGCCCCACCGGTTGCTTAAGAGGTAACTCATGCTCAAGAGGAATGAGCCAAACTTGAAAAACTGAAAGCAGAAAGAGAGAAACTCCCTTCCCCAGGCTCTTCACAAGTGGGAAGCTTTGCCAGTCGCGTCTGCTAAAGCTTCCACAGACGATGCCGCTGTCTCCACCAAGCTCTTCTTTTTTCCCTTGCTCTTTGTGCATGAGCTGAGCGGGATTTCATACATCATGTTCAGCTGCATTGGAGATGCTGCAAGGACAGATGTCTTCAGAAAGTTAATGAATGAGAAACGTGCCGGTGGGTTGTTTTCTGCAGGGGGGAGGTGGTGGAGTTATTGAAGATTTTGCTCCAGTTTCTAAGGCTGGCTATCCTGAGCAGCTTTGCACGCAGTTACCGCCACTGATTTCCTTTTCATTGCATGGCACTGACAGGTTATGATAGGAAAGTCATTTATCTTAAGTTAATAAATCAGAAGGAGGTTTTAAAAAAAAAATGGTCACAATGCTTCGTGCAGCAGCTTTGGGAAGTCAAAGGACACAGGGGTTTTTGCTTGATCCTGATTTGAGCTTAAGAGGAAAATTATTTATCTTCAAGTTGTTAATTAAGAAAGAAAAGGAATATCCTTTGTTTGACTGTTCTATCACACCCGGGGACATTTCATAATAACGAGCTGCCGGAGCTGCTATCTCTGCAGCAATTCACTCCACTAGCCCAGCACTGTCTAACACTTTTCACCTCTCCTTGTATTTTTCACTACAATGATATCTCACCCAAATAGAAAGTTCTTTGTGCTAATTGTCTGCCACTGAGACTAGTCAGAAAACGGACAAACAGTAGCCAGAGAAGGAACAGTCCAAAGAAGCAGACTGAGCCAGAGATTTTTCTCATTCAAAAAGTATATATCATTCTTCTTATTATTATTTTTGAAAATAAGATTATTGCATTTTTTCCAGTTTAATTTCACTGGTCCAGAGAGAAACATTTGATAGAAAGAGTATATTCTCCACCCACAAGTTCTGATGCTTCCTAGAAGAATTCTGTGCATGCAAATCACACCTACTTTCTGCACTTCAGCGCATTCCACAATTATTTTTAACTAAGCAAAACACCGCGCAAATGTGCATACACTTCCAGGAAAAGAAGAAGGGCTGTAAAAATCGCGGCTATGATAAAAATGAAGGTATTGTTGCAAATTCCCGTAGCTGAGCCGGCAATCTTGGGATGCTGATGTCTCCTGGCATAGCTCAGGAGAACAACTGCCTATGGGCGGGATAGAGGGACAGAAATGAAACGTAACGTCTAAGCTACGGAGAGATGTTCCTGAAACTGGCTCTGTTCAGTAAGACAGCAGATTACAGCCGGGCCGTCTACCACGTCTATTTCAGCAATTAACTTCATCACAATGGGAATAATAGTACGCTGGAAGGGACAGAGAGAGTTATGCTCCACGTCAGTGTCCCAAGGAAATATGGACGGGCTGGGGAGACTCTGTGTGTTAGGGTGCCAGGGAGTAGGACAGGGCAGCTGGACTCAATGGAGTATGTTTATAGGTTTATGGTGCCTTTTTGTTCTAAAGGAAAGGTGTGGGCATGTTTCCCTCAGATGCTTGGCTTTATTTTTATTTATTTTTTGTTGTTGCAGTTTTTGGCAGGGGTCGGGTTTGAACCGGCTACCCCCAGTATATGGGGCGGGTGCCCTACTCCTTTAGCCACGGGCGCCCCCTGATGGTTGGCCTTTAAAAGAACCTGAAAGTGAGGAGGAGGTGATCAAAAGCAGAAAAAGACCTATTTTGACCAAGGTCAGTGTAGATTTGGAAAATCCTAAACAACTGAGAACTATTTATGATACATGAAAAAAGGTCAGGAAAAGTTATCACTTAGTAACAGTTGAACAAGATACACTGACCTAGGACACTTCTATCTTCTCTCTTCCTCCATCACCCCCCTCTTTATCTTATTCTTCCCTTTTCCCTCCTCCTTCTCCTCCCTTAATATTCTCTACTGTTAAATTCTGACCTCTGCAATTAAAAAAGCTACAAAAAGTCTCTGGGAATCATTATTTTCAAATAGTTATTACCAAGATGAGATAAGTGAGTGTGGTGATAAACAATCTTTACCCCTCTTCTGAATTTGAAGTAAACTTTCTTTTGAAAGCTTTCAGTGGAAAAGAACGAGGCGAGTGGTTACAGAGCTGCCCATGTGCAAGGTACTTCCTCCCTGGAGAGTCCATACAACTAACCCACAGGTTGGTATCATCATGTCGGATTTTATCAATGACAGAGAGCCTAGCCTACACAGGTAGCTCAAATTCATAGACATGAAGCCCCAACTTAAACCAAAATCTGTTTAAGTCCTATTCATTCTAAAAGATACATTACTCCATTATTATTTATAAATACTTTTTTCACTAAACCCTAGTGATATCAGAAAGGATTATGAAGTCCTTTTTACAGTTGGGGAATTCCAGCTCAGAGATTCACATGCAAACCATTTTAGGGCAGTTCCCAAAGGCAGAACAACTTGCAAAACCTCTAGGATCCTGTGCTGAAACCAGACCCTCAACAGTAATCACCTTCCTTCCCTCATGCCAGGACTTGCCAGGATTGCACCAACGAGTCCGTCAAGAGCCAGGTGGCTGCTCCTCTTAGAAAAAATTGTTGACCTTTAGAAAGTGGAATTGGTGCCTCTAATTGTTACTCTTCTGAGACCACATGTGTAGGACTATTAGCCTAAGTTCTAATTGTTTTCTTTTCTGAGTTCTCGGCCATTGATCTATGAGCTTGTGCCTTTGGGACAGAAGCTATGTCCTGTTTGTCTCCCTGATTTTGAACCACAGGCCATATACTAGGGGAGTTTCTCGCGGGTATGTGACAATTGCTGACATTTCCTGATCTCCTACTGCATTCCAAACATGATTTCACGTACTTTTCATGATCCAACTGTGTAATCCTCAATGATCATCATGGCTTTTGTTAAGCTCAATATACAAGTCAGGACCCTGAAGTATAGAAAGTAAATCGCTCAAGTTCACAGAAATGAATAAGGGCTGGGTTGAAATTTGAACCCATGCAGATACCGGAACTCATTCTTTCAACCACTGATCTAAACTATGATTTCCTTTATGAAGGTTCTAAAAAGTTAGTTAAATGAATAAAAGAAAGTAAACCCTTCAAAAGACTGGACCATAACAAAGTTGAATGAAGACACCAGGAATACAATATTTCAGGACTTTCACTTTATGTCTAAATCACAGTGAGCAAAATATCACAGCAGATGGGTGTCAGGGTATAGATTAGAGCAGTAGTTTTCAACCTTTTTTATCTCACGGCACACTTGAATCTGTAGTTAAACTTCCACTGCACACTTAAATCATGTTGGTCAAAAAACACACACACACACACACACACAAAAACAAAAGAGAGAGAGAGAGAAACAACATACTGTGCTTTGAAGTTCTCCTGAAAATAATGGTCTTTAACATTTTTCACAGCACACCCAAGATCCTCTCATGGCATACCAGTGTACCACGGCACCCTGGTTGAAAATAGTGGACTACAAACCTTGCCTCCTCATGTCCCCCCCGCCCCCAAGCAAATTAGGAAGAACATACCAAGCTGGGGGCTCAGACTGCACATCATTCTTTGTTCTCTTTTCCTCATGCCTAGCCAGCTTCTGGTTTTACACTGGTGGATGGCTGTGGATATTTTTGAAAGACAGGGCTGGCAACTTTAATCAGAGTTTACTCTGATCCCCAAAGAGGCTCACTTATTAGTTCACCTACTTGGAATTCATTGATTACTTTCATGTCTGGGGATTCTGAAGTCTCATTCTCTCCGCCTCTCCCGGTTGTCAGAAGCCCAGTTCCTCCCAGGTTCAGATGTCTCTGCTGTGCGATTCACTGTGCTCACCACAGCCAACAACAAGGGGATTAAGGCAGAAGAGAAAAGAAAGATGGCATTGATTCTGGAAGCTGCCAACTTTAATTCCCCCTCTCTGAGAGGACAGCATGACAGCATGCAAGACACCAGAGGATGCAAAGATAAGTAAGGGAGCCCTTTGTTTTTGCCCGGGGAGCTTATAATTTAATGGGGAAAGAGACCTGGATCAACATACTCAGATATATTCCAAGGCTGTGGAATGATATGTTGGTTCAGTAGGGATACAAACAAAGTTTTTATTTTTGATTTTTGATTTTACCAGGGGACAAGCCTGAACACAGTCCCCCACGACCACAAATTATGCAGTCAAATTTCCACATTTGGGGAAATCACCGGGGTCAGCACATCGGAGTGCAATAGATAAGTCTCACCCTGGGAAAGCCACCTTGGTGATCATGGTATCTCCCCTGCCAGGTAAGTATATAAACAAAGTGTTCCGAGAGGGGCAGGGTGTGTGCAACTTCAAGATAATGAAAGCATCCCAGGAGTCTTCTATTTGTACCATTATTAAAGTCGACACAGCCTACCAGTAGATTTATGCCTGAAGAATTACATGTGAGAACCTTTCAACCTGTAAATTTTGGAACTCTTCAACTGCTTATTTTACATAGTGAGGTACTGGAAACCATTATGCAAAAAGTTTCTCGAGCGCTTACTGCACATTTTGGCATTTGATTCACCCGTCAAGCATTCGGTAATTCTAACCTAATCGCATGTAGTAATGCAGAAATGTATGCTTTCATTCATTCCACAAATATGGAGTGCTAACTTTGAACCAAGCACTGTTCTAGACACCAGGGACAAAACAGCAATCATGTCTCTGCCTTATGAGGTTGCCAGTCAAATAGGAGAGATGAACAGTCCACGGAACAAACTGATAAATACAATGATCATAAATTATAGGACAGGGTCTGAAGGAAACAAGTCAGGAGGAAGATAGAGACTGGCATACGGTGCCACATAAATGAATGCAGAAAATCAAAATGATTTCTTCATGGATTAGATTTTTGTAAGGAAACTATAATTTCACACTATATCAGATATATATTTTTGTCTTATAGAATGGCCAGTCATTAGAACCAATAGGCAAGGGCTGTGCACGGCGGCTCACGCCTGTAATCCCAGCACTGTGAAAGGCTAAGGCTGGTGGATTACTTAAGCTCAGGAGTTCCAGACCAGCCCAAGCAAGAGCAAGACCTCATCTCTAAAAATAACTGGGCATTGTGGTGTGTATCTACAGTCCCAGCTACTCTGGAGGCAGAAGCAAAAGGATCCCTTGAGCCCAAGAGTTCAAGGTTGCTGTGGGCTATATGATGACTCTACCCAGGGCAACAAAATGAGAGTCTGTCTCAAAAAACAATCAATAAAAAGCCAATAGACAGCTGAAAGTGAATGTCACCATTATGAAGACAACTTGTAGAAGAAAAGAGTAAATTTGAAATTATAAAAAATGTGAATTCTGACAACAATTTTCTATCGTTAAAACTTTGATACTCTCAAATTTTAAAAGTTTGAAATTTACTGTGCAAGGAGCGTTACAGACTGTCAGCTGTGGGACTGTACTCACTGCCACAACGCTGCACGTTTGGGCCACCAAGATAACGCTTGCTGTCAGCACGGACGTTTGCTAATGCCAATCGGCTTTTTGTATCTAGGAGAAAGAAATCCAAAGACTCATTTTTCAGCAATTTCTAGAAAGGACTTTGTGCTTCAGATTTACAGCGACCACAATCTTCAAAAATTCTTCTTTTCCAAGCACTGAAACGGTTAGTGCTCTAGAGCAGTGATTCCGGCACACCCCAGGACCACTGGAAAGCTAAGAACCACCTGAGGGGACGCTGCCCGGCTGGCTCAGGAGCAGCACTTTGAGAACATTGGACTGGAACATTCAGTTTGACAAAATTCAGACACCATATTTAACCTTCACACATTCGAAATTACCAGTAATGGTTTTCTTAAAATTGTCTTCCAATGTCTGCCGTTTTGAAGTTTCACTAGAAAGAACAAAATGGGTAGAATTTTTCTTATTTCCTTCATGTCGTGTTCATTATGATGTCTGGATCAACTAGCAATAACTGGGGAAATTTTTTTCATGAAAATTTTGAGGTGGCAAAGTTGACATCTGCTTTCAACTCATCCTCAAGAATCATGAGCCATTCCAACTAGGAATTTTTCTTGACAGACATCTTGGCATAAATAGAATTAGACAGAGAATTACCAAATAAAATACTGAAGTACAATTTTGTTTCAGTGCTGTGAATAGGACTAAGTCAAACAATTTTACGAAGATTAAAATTATGATTTCTTCTAATCTTATTCTGCCTTTTAGTATTTAAATGTGCTATTTATTTAGTATTTAAATAAGCATGCATTTGGTTCAAAAAGGATATGGTCCTCCTAAAATTATTTATCCAACACTTTATTTATATTCAAAAGAACCATCAATTTATTGCCCTGTTCAATTATATGAAAATGCTGAATAATTGGTTTTATATATATAAGTAACTACTTTCACAGTAATCATTAATTATGGTTAATGACCGAGCACTTTGGCAATCTTTAGCAATAATAAAATACATCTCTATTTCATTCTTAAGAATATCATAAACTTTAGATCAGAAAGCCAAAAGACTGTATCACACAAATTTCATTATTATATGTCATGGATGTTATGTGAACATTGACATTTGATTTAAAATTTATGCTATGGCTTAATTTGTTCAGTTCTTGACTTCAAAAAAAATTTTTTTAATTTCCAAATTCTTTAAGTCGACTCAGTTACATGGAAAACAATAGATAGTAACAAACCTACCAAAAGAGAATTGTATCCAGGGGTCAAATTATGAGAAGAAAGAACACAGGTAGAAATTCAGGAGAAATGATGACACAGAGCTTAGACACCCTTTCCTGAATCTGTATATTCCTCCCTGTAGGTCTTTTTAAAGGAGGTAGAAAGGGCCAAAACACACGGGTTAAAATGGTTTGTTTCTGAGGCAGGAGGCTTTCAAGCACTTAAAATTCACTTCTTCCTTGCCTTCCTGAAGATCTGTGGATTTCCAGCAATCATATTCTGAGTATCAGACACTAAAGCAAAAACAATTTGTTGAAAATCTCAGCTATCAAAAAATTCAGTGTGCTTGAACAGGGAGCAGTGATTCTTTCCTGCTCAGTAAAGACTTTTTGGTTCCTCAAATACATAAATGGTTTTTGGTTAACAGGCAGGAGAGGGTTAACCGATAATTATACCAACCCATGCTGACCTGTAATTTGGCCATCTTCTCTGCACTGATTTCCTGCCTCCTCCAATTATCTAGCCTTCTGCACTACACCTGGTAGTCAAGGTCCTGTCTCTGCAGCGCAGGACGCTGGTATGACTGCCCTAAAATACACCTGTTGCCGGCAGATTCCTGCAGGTTAATTTCCACTGCCAGAGAAATTGCTCTAAATTGCATTGACTTTCAATGGGTTCCCACTGGCAAACACCTGGAGGCAATCGCCCACAGATATGACTGCCCAGAGACCCAGGTGTGTTTCTAGAGGCTGCCTTGCCCCAGTTCATCCTGATGAGATGCCTTGGTGCTCAGAGTGCAAAACAACTACCCCAGGTTAATGAGTTGCAAAGACATTAACATTCAAAAAGGCTCACAAAGAAAATGAAGCCTTAAAGGCAACAGCCTCTGTCAGCCAGAGGGAGAGGAAAAAAAACAAAACAAAAACAAAACTTGCTCCTGAGAGAAGCAATAAGCAGGAGGTTTCTAACATCCATCCCTGAGCCTCTTAGCAGCCCCTCCCTCTGGTGGGAGCGAGACGTTTTTCAGTAACAGCAGTCCATATGGTAACTGTCTTTTCTGGATATTACTTGCTAATGAGTTGAATGTCTACTTGTACACACTTCCAGTTATTTTTCTTTGCTCTTCTTTTCCCTTCCTGCATACAGTTTCTGAATCATCTGATTTTAGGAAGACAGATTTTGAGAAAATGTAGATGGAAGATAAATAGCATCCCTAAACATATTGAGTACCACCAAGTTTTCTGAAAATATACCCTTTCTTTTATTATTAAATGGAAACGTGCAATTCTTATACTTTCGATAATGATTTTCTTCTATGTTGGGCTCAGAGAAATTAGATGTCGGAGGGAAATAAGGCAACGGACATAAAAAAAAAAACCTATTATGCCCGACTGCTTTGAAAGGTTGTCTTATACACAGGCTATGATACATATTTCATGTTTGATGACAGTAATAGTTGATACTTGGCTCTTAGCCCAAAATTGCTTCCTCTCAGTACCTGAGGGTGAACACCTGGCTAAAATTAATAACAATACTGATGATAATAGCTAACATTTGTTGATGATTTGCTATGTGACCTGAACTATATTAAGGCTTTTATGGATAATCCCATTTAGGTAGAAAGCAATAACCCCGGGCTCAGGGCGAATTTGATGGCAATATAAATTCGGGAAGTAGAGGGGTAAAGAGCTTTTGAGCAACAAGGTCTGCTGAGCCACCCTGATTATTTGCCTTCCAGAAACGAGCTAGAAGCGACCCCGACACCTGCTCCCTTCTGACAGGATAGTCTCAACATTTGTTTTGCATCCAGTCTTGCTTGTCCATCCATCAGTTTTCTATCCTACATTGAGTTTGATGTAGTTAGACTTTCTCAAGTCAATCCTTTGCCTTGACCATGGTGTTGCAGTAGAAGGATCCAAGGTGGTGGCGAGTGAAGACTAATTACACACTAAACATGTGTGTAGCCTGGTTGTGTATCTGCCACTAGGCAGGCAGCAGGGTAGCTGCAGAGAATGAGAAACCAAATCCAATGTAAGGCAGCCTAAGCCAGCAACTAGTCATTGAACTTACCATTTTTCCACCTGTTAGTTCCCTCTCCTGTCCCTACTTCCTAGGGAGTCTTTTATCTCCCTATTAATTTAATTTAATTTTTTCTTATTATGGCCCTTTAAACCTCTCCCCTTAAAAGCTGAAGACAAAGTAGAGAGAGAAAGCAAAATAGAAATCAAAACTAGGTAAAAATAGTTTAAGTCAAAGTTAAAAAATATAAGCTAAATTCACTGAAGCCACTGTTAACTCTGATACAAGTTAATGTACAGTTTACTAACCAGTTTTATCACTGGTCAAGTTCCCTGTGGAAACAATGTCATGTCCAATCACTGGGCCACATTTTGGTAAAATTTGGAAATGGAATAAAAGTAAATTGATAACTTTGAAGAGGAAATGATCCTATCTGTGAACTTTAGGAAACGATCCTATCTTAGAATCTCTGTACTAAGCCTGAGAACTCAGCTAACTATACTAAGCCAGGTAACATTTGCTAAAGAAGCACGGGTACCAGAACTTGGTTGGACCTTAGTCCATTCAGGATGCTCTAACACAATATTATAGACTGGGTGGCTTATAAAGTTATTGCTCACAGTTCTGGAGGCTAGGAAGCCTAAAGGCAAGGCACGAACAGATTCAGCATCTAACAAGGGCCTCCTTCCTGGTTCATAGACAGCACTTTCATGCTGCGTGAGAAGGGAAAGGAAGCTCTGTGGGGCCTCTTTTATAAAGGGCACTAATTCCATTTGCAAGGGTAGAGCCCTCATGACCACATGCCCTCTCAAAAGCCTCACCTCCTAATACTACCATTCTGTGATACTTTAGTTATTATATATGAGTTGGGGAGGCTGGGTAGACACATATATTAAGACCATAACATAATATCTTAAAAACATATATCTAGGAAGTGTTGATGGGATTCTCACCTGTGACTCTCACTGTATCAAGGTAATTTTCAACCTTTGGAAGTAGTCATCCGTGATGAGCATTCTTGTATAAATGGCCCAAAGTACTCTCCCATTCACATCATCACACCCATTGTCCATCACACTCATTTCCATATAGTCATATCACACCAATTGTCACATGCCAATTATCTGTTACTAGAATCAATAAAATGCACTGAACACCTTACCAAGAATTCAGCATTAATAAAAATTGCAGCCGAGCCTGTTACTGAGAAAAAAAATTACCATTTATTCGTTCATTTATAAACATTTAGTGAGTGTCTGTAATGGCAGGTACTTAGCAAAAATAAAATGGCAAAGGAGACATACCTCATTCTTGACTACAGGTATTTTTATCATGGAAGACAAACAATTAAAGTCATGGTTTTCTGCAGTTGTTTACCAGTGCCGCTGATAAAAGCTGTAAGGTTTGTCATGTCTGTAATCCAATTACTACAATGAAACACTTTGCATTTCATTCTTACAGTTGAATTACAGAGATAATTTAAATAATTGTCTTTTATTTTAAAAATCTTTCCTAAACAAGGAATTTATTTCTATTGTTTGTTAAGAATGTAATAGCGGGGGCGGAGCCAAGATGGCGGACTGCAGCCAGCTTTTTGCAGAGGCTCCCGTCCGGAAGGAGGCTGAAAGGACAGAAGTTTAGCTAATTAGCTGATGGTTTGGAGCAGAGCCAAGAGAGAAGATTGAGGAGCACGCTTCAACCTTACTGAGGCGAGCTGCGACCCCAAAAATACAACTAAAAGGTACAGAATCCACCTCCAAGCGGATGGGAGTCCCCTCCCCCACAACAAAGGCTCGCAGTTTACTCCATGCAAACAAGCGAGCAGAGTTGAAACTTCCTCCTACTCTATCCCACGGGAGAGACCCCCTAAAAAATGACCTCCTACCCCTGCTGGCGTGCCATGGCACCCTCCAGCCAGGCATAAAACTGTAAAACTGTATAAATCTGTATATATTCCCCACCTGCATCATTGAACTCTGAGGAGTCCCCCACCCACCCACTCCGAGATCCGGAG
>CAUYQV010081357.1:0-12479 GCA_963574575.1 Galagoides demidoff
TTAGGATAAACCTAAATACTTTGTGAAAAACTGGAACATACTAGAAAAGAGTACTGCAAAAACAATAGCAACGTCAGCAATAATAATACGGCTAAAGAAGAGGGCAATAAAGTGAGACTCTGTCTCTAAAAAATAAATAAAAATTGCAAAAAAAATAAAATAAAAATTGTGTAAAAAAAAATAGAGAGAGAGAGAAACAAACATTTTGGACAGTGCCGCTAACTCAAAAATTAGACTGCCGACGTAGGTGGTGTATTTAAACCCACCCCCAGCCATAAAAAATTAAAAAAAAAAAAAAGGCAAAAGGAAAAAAAAATCACAAAATTAAACTTTAAAATACTCTTAAAATTGAAAAAAGGGGGAGAATAGTACCCCAAGAAAGAGATTATCTTCAGCATTTTTCACCTTAAATTTTTTAAAATCTGAATGAGAAAAACGAAATACCAGCTTATAAACATTGGGTAACTGTGACCTCACCTCCCCTTAATCAACCAGTTTATTATAAAGATGTAATTAAAAATATATGGATGTCAGCTCCTTATGACATTAGAGGCCCTTTTAAACCTGAAGAAGAAGGGATGGTTTTAAATAATTATACATCTGGGCTCCGCGCCTGTGGCTCAATCGGCTAAGGCACCAGCCACGTACACCTAAGGTGGCAGGTTTGAATCCCCAGCCCGGGCCCACCAAACGACAATGATGGCTGCAACAAAAAAATGGCCAGGCGTTGTGGCGGGCGCCTGTGGTCCCAGCTACTTGGGAGGCGGAGGCAGGAGACTCGCTTGAGCCCAGGAGTTGGAGGTTGCTATGAGCTGTGATGCCATGGCACTCTACCCAGGAGGATAGCTTGAGGCTCCGTCTAAAAAAAAAAAAAAAAAACCAGAAAAAGTAGCCATAAACAGTGGCAGCTACTTGGGAGGCTGAGGCAAGAGGATTGCTCAAGTCCAAGAGTTTGAGGTTGCTGTGAGCTATGCTGCCATGGCACATTTAAAGATGAATGGACTAAATATCCCCATGTAAAGGCAAAAATTGGCAGTGGATAAAATATCATTAGCTATATGTTATTTTAAGAGCTACACTTTAAAAGACACTAAAAGGATGAAAAAGATAGTTCATGTAAACAGTATTCAAAAGAGAAATAGAATAAAGAACAAGTCCTCAGCGCATAGCCTAGGAAACAACAAACCTTCAGCACAACCTGAGGCTGCAGTGAGCTATGATCTTCCATTCCAGCCTGAGTAACAGAGCAAGATCCTGTCTTAAAAAAAAAAAAATGATATGAACAACTAGGGGCTGGGGAGGAGGGCACGTGAAAGGGGATGTGGTAAGCGCTCACCTATCAGCAATGTAACAGTAAATAGCACCCTTCCTGGATGAAGGGCTCAACTGCAACTTAGACTTTCTCTAACAAACGCAAATGTGTAACCTAATTTATGTACCCTTATGGTAATCTGAAATTAAAAAAAAATACGAACAACTATATGCCAACAAGTTAGATAACTTAGATGATATGAACAAATTCCTAGGAAAATATAAAATGCTGAGACTTACTCATTAAGAAAATAGAAGCAGGGCAGCACCTGTGGCTCAAAGGAGTAGGGCGCTGGCCCCATATGCCGGAGGTGCAGCCTCAGCCAAAAACTGCAAAAAATAAATAAATAAATAAAAGAAACAAAGAAAAGAAAATAGAAGCAAACCATGGTGGTTTGCTTCTATCCCATATACCTGTAATTCTAGCACTTTTGGGAGGCCAAGGCAGGAGGACTGCTGAAGGCCAGGAGTTCTAGATCAGCCCAAGCAAGAGAAATATCTTGTTTCTACAAGAAAAATAAAAAAATTATCTGTCTGCAGTGGTGGGCACCTGAAGTGCCATCTAGTCAGGAGGCTGAAGTAGAGGGATCTCTTGAGCCTACAAGTTTGAGGTTGCAGGGAGCTATCGTGACAGCACTACAAGATGACAGCACCACAGTCTAGCCTGGGTGACAGAGTGAAACCTTGCCTCAATAAATAAATAGATAACAGAAGAGAAAATATGAATATACGAATAAATGAGATTGAATAAGTAATCAAAAAACAACCCACAAAGATAAACCCAGAACCAAACGGTTTTTCTGGGAAATTCTACTAATTGTTTAAAGAATTAAAACTAATACTTAACCAACTTCCAAAGAGTGGACAGAACACTTCCCCCACTCATTCTATCAGGCTAGTAGTATCCTGATACCAAAACCAAAAAAGATATTACAAGACAAAAAACTGTAGACTGATACTCATTTTGAATACAAGTGCAAAAATCCTCCACAACGTATAAGCAAACAAATTCATCATCATGTGAAATGAAATCATAAAGTATGACTAAGTGAAACCTATCCTAGGAATGCCATGTTCAGCACATAAATATCAATTAGTTTAATACACTGTATCAATAGGGTAAAAACCAAAGAATATGGCAGTGTCTGTGGTTCAGTGAGTAGGGCACTGGCCCCATATACTAAGGGTGGCGGGTTGGAACCCGGCCCTGGCCAAACTGCAACAAAAAAACAGCCAGGCGTTGTGGCGGGTGCCTGTAGTCCCAGCTACTCAGGAGGCTGAGGCAAGAGAATTGCTTGAGCCCAGGAGTTGGAGGTTGCTGTGAGCTGTGACACCATGCATTCTACTGAGGGCAATAAAGTGAGACTCTGTCTCTACAATAACAAACAAACAAAACCCCCCAGAAAATGCATAATTGTCTCAATAGGTGCAGAAAAAGCATTTGACAAAATCTAACACCCTTTCATGACAAAAATATTTGACAAAGTAGGAATATAAAGGAACTTTTTATTTTCTTTATTTACTTATTTATGTTTTTATTTTTATTATTTTTATTTATTTATTTATTTATTTGAGACAGAGCCTCAAGGTGTCCCCCTGGGTAGAGTGCAGTGGCATCACAGCTCACAGCAACCTCCAACTCCTGGGCTCAAGCAAGTCTCCTGTCTCAGCCTCCCAAGTACTGGGACCACAGGCGCCAGCCACAACGCCTGGCTATTTTTTTGTAAATGACGGTTGCAGCCGTCATTGTTGTTTGGCAGGCCTGGGCTGGATTTGACCCACAACCTTAGGTGTATGTGGCTGGCGCCTTAGTCACTTGAGCCACAGGCACCGAGTCTACTTATTTATGTTTTTAAAAGGAACTTTTTCAATCTGATAAAAGATATCTGTGAAAATGCTGTTTTTAGGCCAGGTGTGGGGGCTCATGCCTATAACCCTAGCACTTTGGGAAGCTGAGGCAGGAGAATTTCTTGACTACAAGAGTTTGAGACTGGCCTGAGCAACAAATTGAGACCCCATTCCTACCAAAAAACAAAAATAAAAATAATATATAGCCAGGTGTGGTGGGTACCTATAGCCCCAGCTGCTTAGGAGGCTGAGGCAGGAGGATTGCTGTGGCCCAGGTGCTGGAGGTTGCAGTTAGCTTGATGGTGCTACCGCTACCATACTCTAGCCTGGGCAAAACAGTAAGGCCCTGTCTCAAAACAAAAACAAACCCCCCCAAACTGTTTTTTGTTATATATGTATCAGACCTGATGAGACAGTGTATAGTGCTGCCTACATATTCTACTGTGTGAGATACTATTTTTGGTTATGTACAGTCTGTGTGCTATTGTGTTTAGTGATGTGCATAAGACACTGTTTATGTATGTGTGGTATGTGTGTTATTGTGATTTGTTCAGTGACATAGATATGAGACAGTTAGGTGATGTATACACCACTATGTATGTAATGATATGAGTGTGAGATATTGTGCTTAGTTGCCCAAGGTGCATACTCTTTATTAAATGATATTTGTGTGAGATGCTATGCTTAGGGGTACATGAGGAGTGTGGAAAAAAAATGAAAGCTTTGGCCAATCATGGTGACTCATGCCTATAATCCTAGCACTCTGGGAGACCTAGGTGGGTAGATTACCTGAGCTCAGGAGTTGGAGGAGGCCAGCCTGAGCAAGAACAAGACCTTGTCTGCACTAAAAAATAGAAAAACTAGCCAGAAGTGGTGGCGGGTACATGTAGTCTCAGCTACCGGGAGGCTGAGGCAAAAGAATTAAGTCCAAGAATTTGACGTTGCTGTGAGCTATGATGCCATGATACTCTACTGAGGGTGACATAGTGAGACTCTGACTCAAAAAGAAAACAAAAAAAAGAGAGAGAGAGAGTGAGAGAGAAGACTTTTGAGAGAAGGGACTACCCTTCAACTTTGAAGATACTTGTCTACCGAGCAAACTACATATATTCAAGTAATGGTAGTAATAGTGAATTCCTCTTTGTCTTATTAATCAATGGTCAATTAGAACTGGAATAAGAACTTCTAATCAACATGAGATAAGCAGTATCAAATAATTTTTGTCCAAAGCAAAGAAACTTGACATTTGAGCCTTGGAACTTATCTAGAGTAAATGAGACAGTTTTGTTAGACTTTTGCAAATATTGCCAATTTCTGCCCTGAATCCCTGGAGATATCTTCACAGACTGACTTCATGGTCCAGGACCCTATTTCCCTATGATAGAAACTACTTATTTAGGGAAAAAAGGAAGTAAAGAAGGAGAGAAAGAGGGGAGGATGCAGATATTTGTAAAGCAACTACCATGTGTTTGGGGTTAGTACTTGATCTCTTTAGCCTCCTGACACACCATGAGGCTGACACATTATTCCCATTTTAGAGATAATAGTAGCTCAAAGAAGTTAAAAAATATGTTTGCATCAACAGTTAATCTGTGCCAGAATTTCCAGGTTTTTTGATTCTAAGCCTGGAGCGCTTCCCTCAATATGTGGTATCATCTTACATCTTGTGAAAATATGAGCTTCTAGAAGTCAGCCTTCTATAGGTACTCTTCCACATATTCCTCACTTGACAAAGGATAGGGCAAGGATAAATTGGAACAACAATCATTGACTGCCATTTCCCTTCTCTGGGTCACAGGAGAAGAGGATAGCTACTTGTGGCCTGATGGATCAGGGGTAATTGGAAAGTGAGGAACCAGTGTGGGGAATCAATCACCCTAGCTGAGGATGTCCAGGTGTCTATAAGTACCTGGTGGGTACTTCCTGAGAAACCTTAGGAAGCCAGCACCCAATTTGTGAGTTTCCTGGGGCTTCCACTTGCCTGGAATCAGGTAAGTGCCCTAGAAGCAGAAGTCCTGATTTTGGTCACCCAAAACATGCACTGAAGCTGTCCCTTATTGAGGGCCAGGGAAGTACCCCAACCCCACTCTCTGATCCCTTCCTACCCTTGAGAATCTGGGTCCCAGAGGGAGAGGAAAACCAGCAGTAGTGAGTACTATGAGCGGAATTCTGTTGGAATACTTGGTCTGCCTGTTATTTAAATCATGACATACACTTTTTAAAATGGAATTTATCCATGAAAATTTAGTTTATCTACTCTGTGTCTATTGTCCTTATTTTGGCTTATGAGGAATAAAGTTAAGTAATATTTATGGGAAACACCTAATAAACTTTTTTGAGACAGAGTGTCATTCTGTCACCCTCAGTACAGTGCCATGGTGTCATAGCTCACAGCAACCTTAAACTCTCAGGCTCAAGCAATCTTCTTGCATCAGCCTCCTATGTAACTGGGACTACAGGTGCCCACCATGATGCCGGGCTAGTTTTTCTATTTTTAGTAGCGACAGGGTGTCACTCTGCCTTGGCCTCTCAGAGTGCTAAGATCACAAGCACAAGTTAGTCACTGTGCCTGGCCATATTTTAAAATGCAACAAATTTATTATTGTTATTTGTATTATGGAATCTTGTAGCTGAAATATTAGGGTTGTTTAGTCAAATACCCTAACCTAGTAGAAATCCCTTCTCTAGCACATGTGACTATTTGCTAGCCAGCTCTGGTTGCACATTTGCAGTTACAGGGAGCTCACTCCCTAATAGGCAACCCCTTTTCCCTCTGGTCAGCTCTGAGGGAAAGTACTTCCTTGGGTAGACTAGAAGTCTCCCTTGCTACGATCCCTGGGCATTTGTACCCACTTTTATACTCAAGGGATTTGAGGATACTACTAGTGACTTCAGTTCTCCCCCACTCCTGAGTGTGACGTTCTTTAAGTCTTCATGTATTTTGCATAGAATAATTTTCTGATCCTTCATGCTCTGGTGCTCCATCCGTTACAGCTGTGTCATTAACTTCTTGAAAATAATGATGCCCAGAACAAACACAGCAAATGCTAGCCATTGATGTGACTCAGTCGGGGCAAAGTGCAAATGTATCACCTTCTAGAATTTACAGTGTGATTCTATCCATGAAGCACAAAGTGAGTTGTTTTCACAGCAGTTCTATAGAATTTGCTCATTTTAAATTTATTTTTTTTTTATTGTTGGGTATTCATTGAGGGTGTAAGAAACCAGGTTACACTGATTGCATTTGTTAGGTAAAGTCCCTCTTATAATTGTGTCATTTTAAAATTATAATTGGGAAGAATATAACCAAATATTTCTTACCTAAACTGTGTCAAAGTTTATGCTTCCTACAATTATAGATTAGTTTAAATGGACCCAGGTTAAGAAATATCCCATTGCCAGCACCCCACGTGGTACATTTTTAAGCACACTCTTTAATCACTGTGTGTCCCTCTCTGGTCCAGAAACCACTGTCAAAACTTCTGTGATACTTGTTTTTTTCCTATCTTTACAATTACCAACTATGTATGCATAAAATTTAGTTTTGGCTGTTTTGGAACTTTATGTAAGTGAAATCAGGGTATATGTATATATATATGTATATATTTTTGAGACAGTCTCACTATGTCACCCTCAGTAGGGTACTGTGGCATCGCAGCAACCTCAAACTTTTGGGCTTAAGCGATTCTCTTGCCTCAGACTCCCAAGTAGCTGGGACTACAGGTACCCACCCCAATGCCAGGCTATTTTTTTTGTTGCAGTTATTTAACTGGCCTGGGTCGGGTTTGAACCTGCCACCCTCAGTGTATGTGGCTGACGCTGTAAGCACTGTGCTTCAGGCACTGAGCCCAGGGTATACATAATTTATAATTTTCTTCTTTATTTCAAAATTATGTTTCAAGATTCTACATTGAATACATAGCTGTAGTTTGTTCATTTCATTGCTGTATTCCATTATATAAATATTAGAAAAATTAAATTCATGGCTCGGCGCCTGTGGCTCAATCGGCTAAGGCTCCAGTCATGTACACCTAAGGTGGCAGGTTCGAATCCCCAGCCCAGGCCCGCCAAATAACAATGATGGCTGCAACCAAAAAATGGCTGGGTGTTGTGGCGGGTGCCTGTGGTCCCAGCTACTTGGGAGGTGGAGGCAGGAGACTCGCTTGAGCCCAGGATTTGGAGGTTGCTGTGAGCTGTGATGCCATGGCACTCTACCCAGGGGGATAGCTTGAGGCTCCGTCTCAAAAAAAAAAAAAAAAGAAAAATTAAATTCAGTTTACTGTTGATAAATATTTGGATTTTTTATTTGTTGTATTATGAACTATGCTATTATGAATATTCCTGTATATGGGGTTTGGGGCATATATGATATACTTGATAAGTAACTATTTCATGTGTTTATCTTACCTTCCAGTTTCTTTCAGAATACAAGGACCACATTTTTCACACTTAAAAGCTTTGAACACACACTAGTTTTTTCTAGAATATACATCTAGGGACAAAATTGCTCGGTCTTAGGGTTTACCTGAAAATATGAAAGTGTGCATAACTTTTTTTTTTTTTTTTGAGACAGAGTCTCACTATGTCGCCCTTCGTAGAGTGTCGCGTCATCACAGCTTACAGCAACCTCAAAATCTTGAGCTTAAGTGATTGCCTTGCCTCATCCTCCCAAGTAGCTGAGACTATAGGCACCTGCCCCAATGCTTGGCTATTTTTTGGTTGTTGCAGTTGTCATTGTTGTTTAGCTGGTCTGGGCCGGGTTGGAACCCACCACCTTTGGTGTATGTGGCCAGGGCCGTAACCACTGTACTACAGGTGCCGAGTAGAAAAATGTGCATAATTCTTAATGCTCCCATCTGATTTCAAAATTGCTTTTTTAACCATCTCCTTGGCACTGGGAGCTGTAGATGTCTAAACCAGATCTTGACCATTTCTGAGTGACCTTTATCTTGAGGGTGTGGCTTCAAGCTTGATTACCAATGGTAATAAATGTGCCCCTCACTCATTGGAAGGACCCCCTTGTGTAGAGGGCATCAGCATCTGCTATCTTTACAGCCCTGGCTCATGTTAGTCATCACTACAAGACAGAGGATGCACTGGGTTGCCCAATCCTGGCCAAAGGTCTCCCTGCTGAGAGCAAGGATTTGCTTATGCAGACAACTCATTTATTGCGAGGGGGAGGACTCTGCAAACTCTCTTGAAGGCATACCAACTATCTTTGGTATTAATTGCTCAAAGCCTTCAAGTCTGTATAGAAGCCCTTCCCTAATGTTAGCAGGATTGGGGACAAAAGAACAAGTAGATAACACATGTATACCTAAATTATCTAAGATTGTAAATCACTTCAACTAACTGCTAACCTTAATATTGTCTATTCTTCTACTTTTAGTTATTTTTTCAGAGCTGGGGTCTTGCTGTCACCCAGACAGGAGTGCAGTGGCATTATCCACAGTCCATTGCAGCTGCAACTCTGGGCTCAATCCATCCTCCTGCCTTGACCTCCTAAAGCACTGGGATCACAGTCATGAGCCATCATATCAGCCTTAGTCTTCTATTTTGACAAATACGCACACACAGGCATACACGTGTATGTATACCCATATATGTATAAATATAAAACTTCAATGACTGGAAAGACTAGGTTCAAATTTAGAATTCTTGGACTCTTGACACTTAGGCACTTAAATGAAATGATAAGGGGTGTACAGGCCCTGGCTCAACTATTGGCCCATAACCCACTTGCCTTTTTTCAACTCTATCCTGCACCATTAGGAATCTGAAGACATAGCATCTGAATCGTTCAAGTGCTGTGTGCCACCGCCTCAAAACACATCTGCCTATTAGCCACTTTTAGGGATGCCTAGACTCTGCCCTAGAGAGGATGA
Organism: Galagoides demidoff; assembly: GCA_963574575.1. Lineage (NCBI taxonomy): Eukaryota > Metazoa > Chordata > Mammalia > Primates > Galagidae > Galagoides > Galagoides demidoff. The sequence goes on from CAUYQV010081357.1 coordinate 9,045, forward strand.
ACCTGGGGAGAGGCCACAGCTATAGCCATCTGGAGAGGAAATTCTGGAGTCACAGGTGTCCAGAACTTGACCCTGAAATTCCAAACTCTGTGGACTCTTCATCTTGGGGGAGGAGAGTGGCCAAAGGCCTGTGTAGGGGAGGTCAGAGAGAAGTCTAAAGTGTGGAGCCCAGGGGAGGTTCTCGCCCAGGTTAAAGGTCATTCTTTGTGTATGTTGTTTCTCTTCTCCATTCATGAGTGCTGGGACTGTACCTGGCTGTACCCCCATACTCATCACCACAGGAAAGTCAGATTTATTTGCTTCATGGAAAGTATACTGGCCTAAGCATCAGAAGACCCAGGATCTAGCGCTATTATTGTCAGGAACGTTCTTCGCACTTTATGACCTCATTTAAACTTTTCCTAGCTATTATATTGATAAAGGTTCCAAGAGGTTAAGTGACTCTCCCAAGGTCACACAGCTAGAAGAGGTAGAAGTTGAACTGGCAGTCCACCAACCGGCCTCCTTTCTCATCTTTTTTTTCCTCCTCTGTGCAGTGGGTAAGAACCGGGAACGGCCCTCAGAGAAGGCGCCCCTTTCCCGCGGCTCTTCTGGCTAGCCTCGCCCTCCGCATTTCGGTCTTGCTCAAGCTCGGGCACCCAGTGGGCGGGCCCTCGCTGCGCTCCCGGAGCTACGCGAAGCCCCACCCCTCCCCTCAGGCCAACGTCACGTGCCGCCCCATCCCCCCGCGCCTGCGCACCGCTTATTTCCCGCTGTCAGGATGAGGAGGCGGAGGTCGGCGCTCGGGTCCGTCTCTGCCCGCGGCTGTGGCGGCGCCGGCGGCTCCAGCCTTAGCGGTTCCTCCCTGGGCGGCGGCGGCGGCGGCTCGGTCGACGCCTCTTCCGCCAGCTGAGTCCGAGGGAGCCCGGGACGCCGCTTCCCCGCCCATTCCCGCTCCCCCAAGCCGGCCGTCTGGCCATGGCGCAGCCGGGCCCGGCTCCCCAACCTGACGGTGAGGCGCCCACCATGGCAGGCGCGGCGGGCGCGGCCTGCCCGGCGCCTTCGTAGCGGGGGACCTCGGGGCAGGCAGGCAGGCGAGCGGCGGGAAGGGCGCGCGCAGGCCCCGGGGGTGACCCGGCTGGGCGGAGATGGGAGCGCGCGGGCTCTGGCGCGGGCGGCGCGCGAGGGCGGCGCGGGAGCTGGGGCGGCAGTCGCTGGGGAGGGGGCGGGAGGCGCTGGTGGCAGCGTTGGCTGGAGGGCGGAGGGAAGGGCGTGGGGAGACTGTTGGGAGTGGGAGAGTGTCGAGAGGGAGCTGCTTTGGGTAGCGGTGGGACTGGCACGTGGGTTCTGTCTGTAGGGAGGGGGGAAATGCAGAACGTGTGCTATATTCGTTAAAGAAAAAACACCTTAGGTAGTGGTAGTGTGCTCTTCTCCCTCTGGCCTCAAACAGGCAATAGGCAGTAAAAGATAACTGCACTGTCTTTGACTTAATCTGTAAAACTAGTTGGGATCAGTGGCTGGGTTTAGTAGCATTCCTTGACTGTCAGTGTGTCTGAATGGTAAATACTGAGGCCTGGGAGTCTAAAGGACCTGGTTCCTTCACTAACAAGCTCTGGACATATTTCTTAGCCTCTTTGAGCCTAAGATGAACTAACCGATGAACTAACACTTGGCTGTATTTTATCCGTAAAGATGGCAACTCATATGAATGCAAAATGATAAGTTTCTGTTATTATGACAGTATTAGGAATAATGAGGCGAATGGTGTTTGAGGATGCTAAAGTTGAGAAAGTGTGTTATTTACAGTGTTTAAATTCTTGGGAGGAAAAAAGGGTCCCATCCTAAATAATCTAAGTGGGTTATCGGATCCCTTCATGGCCTTTTGGGAAGTGGACTAATCTCTGCTTCACATTGTTCCAGGTTTTACTATGTTTGGAAAGTGAGTGCCTGGCCTTTTGCAACATCTCCAGTATCTAATCCTAAAAATTCTTTCAGGTGTATTTCTATGGAGCATGTATGCTTAGGCATCTTCAAGTGTGAGCAGAATGTTGGAAAACAGTGGTTGGGTCAGAGTAGGTACTTAGAAACTTGCCTTTGCCTACGGTTGTCTGCCTTTGGGGAACTTGAAACAATGTTATCAGATTTTAAGGCTCTGGCCTCTTTCAGAGCTGTGTGTTCCAAAGTCTGTTAGCTTCTAGTTTGGGGTTTTGTTAGTTGCCTAAGGGGAGATGTGTAAACCCAGTTAACTGTTTCTGCTGCATTTTCTGGCTACATTTTAATTTTCACCTTTTGCATTGGAGTTAGGGAAGAAAACTTTTTCTTCTACAAACCCTCTTTGTTACAACAGACAGACAGGATACACAGAGAGCTCAGTAACTTCTGGTTCTGTTCTCGGGTGGTAGGTATGCCTGCCTGGCTGGCTACTGCCTTCTCTTGAGTTGCATGGAAACAAACATCTAGGGCAGCTCAGGTGACATGAGAGTCTGGAATCAAAATTCCCTGCCTCTTTCTAGATGTGAAATGGTCTTCCTTGTAAATAGGCAAAAGTGACTAAGCATTTGAAAGAGGCTAGGAAAAATTAGCTTTAGGAAATCTTGTACTCTTACTATTCTTAGTGCAGGTTTATTTCCTGTTTTAAAAATCTTGTGACTAGGATGATATTTAGTTTGCCTAGATTGCAATTTTTATTTTAAATTTATGTAGTAAATGGACAGCCTCAGTTATTGTTTACAACAGGAGAAAAAATTTGGTGTATTTGAGTGCTTTGTGTTAGTACCATCTTAGAAGTTATCTTGGGGATTTAGTTTTTTTAAGCTGAATTCACGTATATCACTTTTGCTTTAGGTATTCATGAATTTCCTAGTCCAGCTGATTAAAAAAAAAAAAACTATTGAAGAATTCTTTTGCTCAAACAGGCAGTAAAAGAACTGCATTGTCTTTGACTTAATCTTGTTTTTATGCCATTTTGGAAGCAATTGTCTTTTACCACATTGTTTTCTTTTCCTTTTTAACTTATCTTGTTCTGATTCTCATGGAGGTATGATAAAGAATAGATTTGTGTTTAACTTGGCAGGATGAAATGTAATAATTTTCTTTTTATTAATTCACTTTACTTCCTTAGCTTGTAAATTGTTTAGAAAGTTTTGTTTTTTTCAGTAGTGCATCTTAGTAGTTAGATTTTAGTTGATTAGTTTGTTTTCCCTTAAGAACTCAAACGTGGGCTTGGCGCCTGTGGCTCAACTGGCTAAGGCGCCAGCCACGTACACCTAAGGTGGCGGGTTCGAATCCCCAGCACGCCCTCCAAACAACAATGATGGCTGCAACCAAAAAATGGCCGGGCATTATGGCGGGCACCTGTGGTCCCAGCTACTTGGGAGGCGGAGGCAGGAGACTCGCTTGAGCCCAGGATTTGGAGGTTGCTGTGAGCTGTGATGCCATGGCACTCTACCCAGGGGG